>VMDR010011975.1:0-27438 GCA_007922815.1 Macrotus californicus
TTACTAGTTTGCTGAAGGAAATAAGGTTTCAATATAAAATTATGACCAGACCATAGAGGACATTAACTATAAAATTCTGGAATTTGAACAGAAATTGAAGAGAAAACAAAGAGCTGTTAAAATATTGTTAAGCAAATAACTGTGGATAGAGCATCTTGGAGTGTGGAAGAACTAGACACAAGAAGATGAATTTGAACAATGATTACTGTAGTCGAGGCACAAGCCTGAACATTTCTGAACTAGATTAAAGTCTATGGAAGCAACAGATAAGATATGAGCAAGACTGAGAAAAGAATGGCAAGCCTATGAGTAGCAAGCAAGAGGCTGATGTCAAGTGTGATGAGGTTTCAGGCCAGGACAGTATGATGCCACTAGTAGGTGCAGTGGAGTTACAAGGGCTCGAGGAAGCAATGGCCAAATTGTGTAGTGACTAGAAGTACAAGAGGACATTTACACGGAAGACTGGAGCTAAAATGGAAATGCAGGTTATACTTATTTGTGAATTAAAGAGTTCTTTTATTAGGAGGTAGATTTAACATAAAGTTTACTAATGGTCGTTTTAATGCTCTTCCTATATATACATATAATAAAATAATTTGCTTAATTATTTTTAAAAAGTCAAGAAACAGCTTGAACTACACAGTTAACTCTCTGAAACTACAAATGTCTACTTTTCATTGTCCAATATTTTGTGGTTCAATCTAAATTTACAGATTTATAATCTCTTACCTAGTAACCTTTGGGCTAAATATATATGTGAAATATATATATTTATGTGTGTGTATATGTGTACATACACACATACATATATATAGACACACATATATTTATGCACACACTCATACATATGCAGACCATGATCAAGCACATTAATATTTTTAACAAGAACTTAACATACACAGAGTATAATAAATAAAGTCAATAAATAGCCTCATTTCAATCCAGCACAAATTTTGCTATCAAATGGGTTGGAAAACAAAATCAGAATAGGAATAATCCTTACCTCACAGGGGTATCTTAAGGCTTAAAAAAAAATCTCTGGGTGGGATTGGATGGGGTAGGGGGGAGTGGTGGGGGAAAATGCAGACAAATGTAAATGAACAACAATAAAGTAATTTAAAAAAAAGAAAGAAAAAAAATCTCTGGTAAAAAAATAAATAATAAAAATTTGCTCTTCAGAGATGTTTTGATTTCACAACTTTGGCAGGGCTTGTGAACAAGTATAGGCTATCTCCTTTGTTATAAATATTTTGTTTATTTTTAAATGTGCATATTTTGCAATATATTTACATATTTTAATAACTTATTCATAGTTGGCTTTTATAATGAACTCAGATTTTAATGAAGAGCATAAAGCTCAATTGCGCTGTGATGCAACAATCAAATGTTACAGCTCAGTTGAACAATGCAGAATCAGAAAGCGCGACCTCCCACGTCCCTAGGGAAGGACCTGTAGCAGCGGTGAGCTGTGCCGCTGTACGCACTTGTAACTCCAAGGCAGGGAGGCAAAGGCTGTCAAAACATCTTTCAGAACTGACAGGGATGTACGTCCGGTTCATTAGCCTGAGAACTGACGCGTTATAACCCACCGGTGATCAGCTTAACAATTTGAATAAGAAGTTGCACATTTACGCAAAAATAAAAAATAAAAAACTGGTCTGCTGTTATAATTAAATTTCAAATTGTGCCTGGCAGAAAGGTAAATGCAATTGTGTTTTTTTCATGGAGTTAAAACCTAATGCTTATCAGAGCAAAATAATCAATAATCAAATTTAAAATATCATTGTTTTAAATGAAAATTTCTTACTATTTTCTCAGTACTGACTTTTACAATTCTTTGTTCATTAACTTGGAATGAACTTAGAAATGATTCAACATACAGACCAGTTAAGTAAGAGAAACAAGAGCAGCTTCACCTGTCGTTGGAAAAACACTGTGTTTCCTGGAGTTATTTTTTTCTGACCTCTGAAGTCCATTCATGCCTACAAAACATTTTTATTATTTACTGTTGACATTGTTATTTTAACAAGAGGGTTGTTCCAAAGTTCCTTACCCAATAAAAGCTGTGTATGAGGCACCCCTTATAGTTCTTTACCTCATTTCATCTTTAACATGGTAATTTCAGGGTTGTGTGGGAAGGAGGGCACGTGTGTCTATAACATGTCGTGAACTGACTGGCACAGAGAGTTTTTCCCGGGATTGGAGTGCTAACGCTCACCTAAAACGCATGGAGGTGTCTGGGGTTGGGCCGTTGGTGTGATCAAAGAATGGCCTTTATTGACACAGAAACAGGACCCTGTTCCCACCACACCAAGTGTCTACTCTAGGGGAACCCGTTAGTAAAAGTGACAGTGAAGATATGTGACCACTGTAGTAAAATTCTGCAAGGGGAGATCAAGTCAGACAAGAACCGCATCATCTGTAGAGAGAGGTGGGAGGGGAAACAGCCCAGTAAAGAGCAACTCTCAGCTTGCAGCTGATTTCTTTTTTCCTTTTGCCACAAACCGGTCATGATGGAGTTGAGGAAGAGAGAGGGGCAAGGCATAGAGACCAGTAAGTACAATCTTTTCCAGTCTCAGGAATTGGGACAAAATGAGAAGTTTGACTGAGGTTATTTGCAGATTTGGAAGAAGGAAAAAACAAAAACCAGAAAGTGATTTTTAGGGGATTTTATTGTCAGAAGAAATATGAGCCCTGCCTCCCCAAAGCCTGATCTCTCTGCCTCCAACAATCCCCACCTCTACAGCTGTACCTGAAGAAGGCAGACTTTGGAAACACGGTCCTGCTGAGTCCCCCTTGATCATGAAGACTAGACCAACATTCTGTCAGAAGGAGAGCAAGATGGAAGGAACCCAGAATATGTTGATGTGCCTATGGACGGAGTCACTTTAGACTGGGGCCTTACATCTATATTGTTTCATGGGAGAAAATAAGTTCTTGTCTAAGCCAACATATCATGAACCCTAAAAGGGCAAAATAATACTGCCAGATTTCATTAAATAATTTGTTTATGATACTAGGTACATTATAAAGTGGATAGACTGATAAAGGAAAAGGGGAGAATAGTGATTAATTAAAACAGAAGAAAAAGACATCTGCCCTGGCTGGTATGGCTGGTGTGAGCGCTGGTCTGCGAATCAAATGGTCTCTGGTTCGATTCCCAGTCGGGGCACATGCCTGGGTTGCAGGCCAGGTCCCCCGTAAAGGGTGCACAAGAGGCAAACACACCTTGATGTTTCTCTCCCTCTCTTTCTCCTTCCCTTCTCTTCTCTGTAAAAGTAAATAAATAACTGAGTACACAGTGAGCACATCTAGCTGGTGATAAGGACACCTTTTCTTTTCTACCCCTACTCCACCAAACGGTAAAAATAATCATCTTCATGTATGAACTTAAAACATGAAAAATGTTAAAGAAGCAAATGATTTGTAACTTTGTAAGTACTTAACACATGGTGTGTATTTTTTGCTCATAAATATTCTGTACTATAACCATTGTTTCTATAGTTTAATTAATACATTCTCTTGGTATTAAAAATTCAAAAATATATAAATAAACAAATAAAATCTTTTTAAAAAATAAAAGGATAAAAAGGACATGGGCTCCTAAGTAAAACAGAATGACTTATTGCCGACTAATGCTTGCACAGATAAACTGAAAATTTGAAGAGTCAATGAATGAGGGAGGCATTTAAGAACAGCAGAGGCCAGCTGAACTTGAAAGGACAAGGTCAAGATCTCACAGTTAGGAGCACCATTTCATCCAGAGTAGTTGATGCTTCTGGGAGCCAGACTGAGAATCTGAGTCACTCATGAAAGAGATCAATATCTGATTTTAAAAACCAGGAGAGTTTTTGGTGATTTTTTTAGTAAAAGTCTTCAAAAATTAGAGACCTGAACAGCCAGAAATTCTGAAGATGGAAGGGCAGAAAATTGAAATTGATATTTGATGTGTTTTCTCATTAAGACATTTCTAAAATTCAAAAGCTACTCAGAAAAAGAAGCTGAGAAGTCAGAGGAAGCTTTTGAAAAGTAGAGTGGAGACTGCTTTCTGCCTAGGACTCAGAAAGCTGGAAAGAATATGACTGATGCTAAACACACCAGACAATCTATAAAACCATGGCTTTCTGTTGAACCTGTCAGAGAACTGACATCGCAGATAAAATAATCTGAACCCTAGAGTAAGTCAGGAGCTTCCAAGAAGAGAAGGAGCTCAAGGTGGTATAGAGCACCTGAGATAAGGGCATGGGAGTTAGGCCAGCCAGACATAAACACAAGTAAGAAGAATGCAGATCAAAATGTCATGTTAATCACAGATCAAAATGTAAAAGCAACAATTAGAATGCCTCTAGAGGAAAACATGCGAGAAAAGTCTCATGGCTTCAGTTAGGCAAACTTTTCTTAGGACAGGCAAGACAGTGGACAGAAGAAAAAAATTATATATTGGACATCACCTAAAACTACAGGTCATCCAAAAATATAAAAACAGATGTAGCTCTTTAATTATTTTATATTTACAAAAAAATGTTATTGTCGTTCATGTGCAGTTATCTCCATTTTATTTCTAAAGACAATACTATTATCTTACTTATAAGCAAGGCTTTCAACTGAACAGTTGAACAGAAGGACAATTTTATTGATTTTGATTGCCCTTGATGATCAAATATTAATATTCAGTATTAGAATAGTTGGCTTGGTCTCCAGCTTACCCAGCCATGGTCAGTGAATTAATGTTGAATATTACCAGTATCTTCATCTAAAATCCAACCCAAAAACTCATACACTGAAGCAATAATGTCAGAGGAAGAATGCTCAGACACGTCATTATGATATGAACAAAGGAAACCATTGAAAGAAAATAGGCTTTTCTGTGACTGAGCCGTGCAAAGGAAAACTGATCCTTGTTTGTAACTGTAGCATGCATGCAGGTAATCACCGAAGGGTATGTGAATCATAGCAAACCTGCCCCTGCCTGCAAAGACAAGTTAGGAAGCATTGATTAACCTTAACCTTGGAGTTATGAAATTGATTTTAAAGATCATCATGCCTTGTAGTATGGGATTTTGTTTTTAAGATCATTTTAACCCTGGAATCTTTATTCGTTGCTCCTGTAGAAGGGACAACAGCTTCAAATCTTAGACAACATGAGCTGAGCACCTTCCACGGAAGGACAGGTGTCCCCACTTCCCTGTTAATGGCTCTGTAAGTATAGATGAGGATGACCTTTATCAGTCATCACTATGTCTACTTTGTGGGAATTAAGAATTACAGTTTCAAGGCTCATTAGATCCTTTTAAGTCTGTGGAATGGCCCTCCACGGGTGGGTGGATGTCTTGCCCTCCACGGGGTATCTGTAAAGCAGGTGTTTCAATTCACTGGGAGTCCCTTGCATTCTCTTCTGCCCAAAGATTATTGTACAATTGTATTTGAAATTCCAGGTTGGGTTCTTATATTTGAAGATCAGACTTCAAATAGTCATATTTGACTGTCAAGTTGATCATAAAGAGGAACAATATGGAAATGGTCTCTTGTGGAGCCTTTAAAAAAGGACTATTGAATGTGAAATTCAAGGGCAGAGAAGGGACCACATTCCAAACTTAATGTCTTTCTCACTCATCTTGATATTCTTTTTTTAATTGACTTTAGCGGGGTGACATTGGTTAATAAAATAGGTTTCAGGCATATAATTCTGGAATGCATCATCTGTATATTGTATTCTGGGCTCAACACTCCTTCCATCAGCATTTACCCCCCTGTGCCCTGTCCTACCTCCCCCCAACCCCCTTTCCACCTGGAAATCAACATACTGTTGTCTGTCTGAGGTTTTTCTTTTCTGACCCAAATAATTCCACATACAAGTGCAAGTGGAAAGATCTTTCATATTCTCTATCCCTGACCGTGAAGACGGGTCTTCTGAGGCACTCATTTCTCTTTGTCTGAAGGCAGCGAATATCAAACCGGAGGAGAACCATAGCCCTTGCCTCAGTCCCCTCGGCCCCATCGTCCGTAGGCTTTCTCTTCGGCAAGAGGAAAATGCCCCAGTGTCACCTTCAATTTCATGTTCTTTGACAACTTAAGCCAAATCAAACTGTATATTTTTGGATATGAAAAAATAACCGGATTTTGGGGCAGATCAAATGTCTGGGCTATAAAACAAATGTTTGTATTTGTAAATCGCCATTTGAACATGATTAGACAATAGGAGTATTTGGAAGATCAAGGTCTTCCTTGACATTGGGGTCTTAGAAACAGGAGGAACTCTCACATTAAACATCCTACAAAGATTTGCTGAGGCAATGCCCCCTCACAGAAAGAGAAAAGAAATTGAGGGTGGTTTCCATCTGCTTTAATCAGATTCTAGCTTTCTCTCCATCAGGTAACTAGTGGTCATTGATGTTACTATCATTAAGAGTTACTCAATCATCAATAAAGTTAGTTACATAAATGTTACATACATGAATTCCCAACCACTGAAATCTCAAACACAATTACAGATAAAATACGTAAAAACATTAATAATAAGTAGACTTGTTTATGCTTTAATTGGCAAAAAGATAACTTTAAAAATTACCATTTAAGCATTTTAAAGTACTGCCTAATGGTGAATCAGTGCAGCCACTATGGAAAACAGTATAGAGGTTTCTCAAAAAATTAAAAATGGAGCTGCCATATGATCCAGTGTTCCCACTTCTGGGGATATATTTGAAGAAAACAGAGCACTAATTTAAAAAGGGAGTAGGCACCCCTGTATTCATTGTCCCATCACTAGGAATAGCCAGGATATGGAAGCAACTATTAGATGTCCATTCATCTATTAGACATCTGTCAGTGGATGAATGGATAAGGAAGATGTGGTACACATATACAATAGAATATTACTCAACAATAAGAAAGAATGAAAACACACCATTTGCAACAACACAGATGGACCTACAGGGTATGCCTAGTAAAATAAGCCAGTCAGAGAAATAAGGCAAGTACCATATGATCTCATTTATGTGTGAAGGTAAAAAACAAAGCCCAAATTCACAGATTCAGAGAGCAGATTAGTAGTTGCCAGAGGTGGGGGATGGGAGCATAGAAATTCTTAAAGAAAAAAGGCAGTGTGGTATTGGCACTAAAACAGACAAAATAATAATAATAAAGCCCCCCCTAAAATGCTTCCAAGTTTCAGGATACTCTAAACATTCCAGAAAATTATTTTAAGATTCTCTGCTGACTTTTAGTCTGACATCAAAAGCAAACTTTTAATGGCAATAGTCCATAGCATAATTTTTCAAATGACAGGAAAAAAAAAATAATTTCTCCTTTCAAGCTTTGTTAAAAAGCACTAATTCAGAGGACAGTCCCAACTTTTCCAAAGACCAACATATTTTAAAATGCCAACCTGGCTTTTTTTTTTTTTTTTTAGATCAATGGATACATTTTCTATGTGGTATTATTTTACCCTCTATTATTTTCTTTACTAAGGCAGCAAATGAAATCAAAATAGAAGCCTCATAAAATTAAAAATTAAATATTGCCTTAAGATGCAACAGTTTTGCTGATGAAACCCTTTTTTCCTCAAGGTCTGCTGAAATTCAAGCACATAATCAAGTGGGATCAGAGTACCTAATAACCTACTTTTAAAAATGATTGAAATTCAGCTCACAGCTCTTTCTAGAACATTACCAAAATATCCATCGTCTACAAAATATCATTATATGATATTCTCTATGTACTGACACATTTTTATTTCTAAATTTTGGTGCAGCTTTCCTTTTTCTCGGTTTTCCCTAAATCTATATAAAAACATCCCAAAATAAACAATCTGAGAAAGTTAAGATTGTAACAATACATCACACTAGCCAGCAACTCAATAATTTAGTGTCAGCACATGTTGACTAGTGACAGGTTTTTATTCATAACTTAAATATAGGTAATTCAAATGGGAAAATAAAGGTATAATACCACAATTAATAGAATAGATATAAAAATGCATAAGGAGATTTTAATAGTCTCCATTTGTTCTTCATACACATTAAATGATCTATTTCTCCCATTAGTTTCACAACATTGAAGTGATTTTCATACTGAACTTACGAAAGTCACCTCCCTTTTTACAAAAGCAAGAGGGAAAGATGTTTATATTTCTACAAGAGAATCAGAAAACCATCAGTAAAATCATGTTTAAAGGGTTTCTTTCTGATAGTTAATTACTTTGCATTATAAAGCTCACATAAATCTGTGTTTGAATAAACATTTTACATTGTATCACCTATCTGCCTGCTGAAAAGTGAAATAAACCAATCAGAGAAAGACAAATACCATGTGACCTCACTTATATGTGGAATCTAAAGAACAAAATAAACAAACGAACAAAATAGAAACAGACTCATAGATACAGAGAACAGACCGACAGCTGTCAGAGGGGAGGGGTTTGGAGAGGCTGGATGAAAGAATGTGAAGAGATTAAGAAAGAAAGCTGTGTGTGTAAACACACACACACACACACACACACACACACACATATGCCACATACAGACAACAGAGGGAAAGGGGGTGGGGGAGGTGGAAGAGGGCAAAGGGGGGATAAACGGGGACCAAAGGAGACTTTGCTTTGGGCCATCGGCACATGATGCAGTGTGCAGATTACGTTTGGCTGAGTGGCACACTTGAAACCTGTATGGTTTTGTGAACCAGTGTCACCCCAATAAATTCAATTAAAAATAAAACAAATAAACAAAAATAGCATTGAAGGCAAAAAAATTAAAAAATGTAGATTGTCCTGCCTTGCTATTCGGTACAGGCAATAGAGATTCATTGCTTCAAATAAGCAGCATGCTGCTCTAAATGTACCAACAAAGGTCTCTTCTACATCTTTCAACTTATTTTTTAAAACCCCAAATATATAAATGTTTTCACCATGATTTTTTAGGATGGTTTTCAGATGAACTTTAAGTTAACAAATCTGCAAACATACAATCAATTACATTTGTACCAGTTTTCATTTTTCTTTAACTTCTGTTTTCATTTTTCTTGATCATTTAAAAATCAATTTAAAAAACATTTCTACTGTCTCATGATGTTCTGGTTAAGAATTTCAAACTACGTCTCAATTTTCCTTTACTCTTTTCGGATGAAATTGTGCCGCAACTTTTGTCCCTGGGAAGTGTCCTTTGGAGGCCCTTCCACAGCAAAAGTGGATCTGGGGTGACTGCTTTGTCACTTGGGGATAGGTCATGGCACCTGGTGGCAGAAACATGCTCAGGGTGCCTGTCAATGGTTCCAAGATACTGATTTGAAATAAACATCCCATTGTAGTTTAGATTCTAATCCTCTTAGAGAATGCTTCCTAAAATTC
The DNA here is from genome assembly GCA_007922815.1 of Macrotus californicus. Taxonomy (NCBI): domain Eukaryota; kingdom Metazoa; phylum Chordata; class Mammalia; order Chiroptera; family Phyllostomidae; genus Macrotus; species Macrotus californicus. The sequence continues at coordinate 9,341 of VMDR010011975.1, forward strand.
CATTCAAGGAACCAGCAATTTCTGTGTAATTTTTCCCCCAATATTCTGAGATTTAATCTAGAGAGGTCTTACGTGGACTATGGTTGGTGCCAATAAAGAAAGATATCTTGTTATGAAGGAAATGCACTAACCCACTAATGTACTCTCAAGGGCTTTCACTCACTGAGACCTGAATGAATGTGTGCACGTGACTGGGACAACCCTCTACCCTGCCCACTACCAAAACCACAAAGACTACCAAAGCAAAATCCCAGTAAGCACTCTTCTGCAATAATTGCATTTTTGATCTGGCAGCACATATAGCACTGAACAGATTTGGAGTTATGGTCAATGTACATGTTTTACATCATTTTAAGTACCAATATCATAGTGGAGTCCCAGTCCTTTAGAGAAACATAGGAACTGCCTCTGTCTCTCCTGCATTCCCTGTCAAGGTAGACTTTGGTGTTCTCCGTTTGCACCGACCCTCCCCTGTTTCCTGTTCCATTCAGGCAACGTGGGCAGCCAGCCAGTGTGACCTGGTGCCACGTTGACTTTCCTAGCGGTGATCCAGAAGCTGTCACTGTAATCAGCATGGGGACCCCTAAATGCTGTAGATGGCATCCTATTGATTGCTCTAAAAGCACACAAATAAAACGTGAACTCCAAAAATCTCTTTACAGCTGGAGCCGTAACCCTTAAATACAGTTTGTGGGTTTTCAGGGACTCCCATCACACTGCTGCCTTATAATAAACCCTACGGTCGCAGGGAATTGGGGAAACGCCTATCCTCTAAAAATAAAAAAATAATAATAACACTTTCTGAATGGTAAACTCATAAAACCCCTTGACCAGGCTTTCCGTTACATCCCTGTTACATTCTGCAGAGTCAACGTCTGTGTGATGGACCACTGTTCTGGGGACACAAGCAAACTGAAAAACCCACTAGAGTCATCTGTCTGAAACTGAACTGCTCTCCTGACCCACCCAAGCCATCTGTCCTCAGTCTCTCAATTGCTTTGAGTCTCAGTTTTTCTTATGGATGACCTGGGAATACTTGATCTTTCCATTCCTAGGATGATCACATTCTGAGGATTTCAGAATTCCGTGGCCGTGTAAAGGTTATTTAGTCTAATATCTTCATTTTAAAGCTGGAAACTGGAGGCCAGAATCTGGGCTTAACTTTGGTCTTGTATCTTGCGTGAAGATTGCTCCTGAGTGAGCAGTAACAGGGGTGGCATTCACAAATTTAGTGACTGGTAAAGCAAGGGCACCAGCAGACAGAGTTAGTGATGGGCTAGTGAGAACGTTAGCTTCCTATAACGAACAGATGATGCATCTACTGGTATGTACTGGTTGGGTAACGTGTTCGTCTGCCAGGCTGCTATAAGAGTGACTTTCACAGCAGAAATTCATTGTCTCAAAGTTCTGGAGGCTAGAATTCCAAGATCAAGGTGTCAGCAGGTGTCGGTACCTTCTGAGAACTGAGAGGAAGATTCTATTCCTTTCCTGTCCCCTAGATTCTGGTATTTTGCTGGAAATTTTTGGCATTTCTTGGTGCGTGGAAAACCCAAATAAGATCACAGTCTGAGGTACCGGGGATTTGAACTCCAACGTATGAATTTAGGGAACACATTTGAACCCATCATAGAATACAAATATAATATGCAAGGGTGTTGCAGAATGAATTACTAATATTTCATTGATAAACTTAAATGCTCCCTGAAATATTCAGTAACTTCTCTCTCATAGTTCCATTGATTTTTCAATAGTTCTTTTTCTCTAGAAAAGTGTATAGAAAAATATTACCTACAGATAAATTGAACATATTTTTATTATAATAATAAAAAATTGACATTGATGTGACCAAAACTTGGAAAATCTATCAGAAGCAGCTGCAGAAAAACACTGTTTGAAGAGTGTCTAACCTGTCACATCCTGGCCCGTTAGCCTATGTTCCCTGATGCCAGCAGTCAGTGAAAGGACCACAGTAAACCAGGAGAGACTTCCTCATCAGGATTTCAGCAGAAATTCGCAACAGCTAAACAGAAGGTTAAACAACAGCAATGACAGTGACAATGACAGAAAGAAGCAAGGGAAGACAATGCAATCAAATCCGACTGACACCAAACCACAAGTGATTTGCACACACATTGCACATGCGTGTTTCCCCAAGCACAGTAAGAAGTGAGGCTTGTGTCCTGATTTCCCCTGAGGGACATGAGTTCAAGAGCATAAAAATCCCCTTGGCCAGCCCAATTCAGACATCCAGAAGAGACATAAATGCAAACGTGAGCTTTTAATGCCAACGCGGAGGTTTCTGCGGTGCGAAGCTGAGGTGTAGTTCATTTCCTTGAGCTTTATGAAGGTAATATGTTATCAACAGGGAGCCGAGTAATAGAAACGCCTAGACTTGCAGGCTGTAGCTGTGGGCATTGGGTTGAGAGCAGAAGTGCTCGGGGCGTAGTTTCACTCAGGGCTGTATTATATCACAGTACCCTTCCGCTCTAGCTTATAAGGGTAGTGCAGTTGAGCTCATTTAGAAATGTCCCGAAGATTGTCTCTGGAGAGAGAGAGAGTTCTGGCTTACCAACAGTTGTGCCGTTGGCTTTCTTCTTTGTTAGCACTTCCTCTGTTGAACAAGGAATGATGACCAGGGCACATTGGCTCTTTGGAAATAAGTGTAACTCCTTCAGGCCATTGGGGCATCCAACATGTCACCTTAAAGTCACTGTAGAATTTTTACCTCCACTGTATGTGATCATTTATCAACATGTGGTATCTTTCACATCATTCACATCTTCAAATAATCATTTTGTTGAACACATTTTGCTTTTTGGCACTTTTCACGGGTAACATATTTCCATAATTCCTTAAGTAAGTCTTTGTTTCGACTTCATAAAACAAACCTGACCTCTGACTTCATTGGCACAGAACAAGGCTTGGGGTGGAGAGAAAAACACTGAAGTCATGGTCTGAATGGCACTGATGGATTCAGCGATGGGAAATGTCCCTGTGGATTAACTCCACCATAGCACAGCCCAAAAGCCGACCGCTAGGTGTAGTAGTGCCACACCGTGTGCAACCCAATCCCCAGTAAAGGCTATGCTCGCGTATCACAACACACTGGAGAGGGGTGGGAGGGAGGGAAGGTGGGTCATGCATCATTTAGAGAAATAATAATAGTGTATTAGTATGTGCTAATAAATATACTAAAATCATATAACATAGTCTATAGTCTAATACAGTACATTTAGAAATAAGAGTATGTTATGGCTAACATGTATTTTATATTCATAGAATATCAGGTACCATGTAACATGCTTCCTACAGGTGGTCACAGTAATATGTTCATCAACAGGGTTTCACTGTAGATGATGTTATTATCCCTATTTTTTGAGAAAACTGAAGTTTAACCAAAAGAGCAAAAAGCATCTTTAGATCTTCTCCTGCATAGCTTTCAATGTGGTCCTTTCAATATATATTGAAAGCACCAAAATGCAATGAGAATCAAACAGATTAGAAAATAAATCGTGCTTGTATTTGCACCTCATTCACACTAATAATTCCAACAGGAGAGCAAAAAAATCTGTGCCAGTTGAAGGTGTCCTTTAAAAAAGAGTCACTAATGGCTTTCTTTCTGTCAACTGTCTTCTGATGAAAGAAATAAAAGAAACCTTTTCTAAAGGAAATTTTTAAAAAGCCACTGAAGAATGACTTGTTTAGGCTTCAAATATGAAAACAAAAAAGGAAAAGGGAAAATTAAACTATAAAGTAAATGAATGTTATTCCTTTCATAATAAGGCAAACAATTACACCTTTTAAAATCTCCCCGTGCAGAGAGCGTTCCAACAAGGCCCCCTTAGGGACCATCACCGAATCCCACTCAAAGTGAATAGAGGCTGCACTTCAGACATTACTTGAGTTCTATATTTACAGCATTGTTTTTTTTCTCTCTTCAAAGACAAAGCAAATGGATAAAGTAATAGAAGCCCCAGCCTCCATGGTCCCTGGCCAACATGCACATGAACTTGAGAAAGCTTGAGCAGTCTTCAACTTTAAATGTTTGTTTCCAGTGAGAGATGCCACCGGTCATCCTTAAAGTCTCCATTAAAAGCCATGAATTAGTCCACATTTCAGATACCCACAGCTCAGTTAAAAAGCAAGAAAATGAGCAAACATGCCCCGTGGGTCTCTGCTTGTGTTGTGGGTGATCTCCTTTGCTAGCTGAATTTTCTGAAAGGCTCTCCCTGTCTCCCTGCAGTGTCTGGTTTCTCCTGGATGCTCCCTCTCTTCCCAACACCCTGCCTCTGGTCCCACACATACCCAGAACTGAAGCCATTTGAAATATGGGGAAAGTGTACAGTTGGTCATTTGGGTTTGTGCGAAAGACTTTTCTTTTCTTTTTTTTAAATCATAGTGAAAATAGCATGAGAATTGAATGATCAGTACAGGCAGGCAGCTATTGGATTGAATATTTGTAAATTTATAGGGACCTTAGAATGAGCCATTGGTGGCTGTCTTACTTCTCACAACATATCAATGAAAAGGCAGAAGAAAATGAATGTTTATCCTTATGACATAAGATGCTAACTTCTTGAAAGATATAAAACAATCTTCCTTCTATCTATAGAACATCTGAGCATCACCTCAAAAATGAGAAAGTAAAAATTGCCACCTAAACGTCATGTGTGATGGGCTTCCCCGTGACACCGAACTGAAAACAGCAATGTGATAGGCTGGCTTTTCCCTCACGAAACCCTGTTACTCTCTGGGCTAATTAATATAAGATTGCCGGGGGCAGGGGGGGGGAGAGAAAGTTAAAAGTCGCACCACAACAGGGAGGCTTTTGATCCGTAGAAGATATTTTCTCCTCCAAATAATTCTATAAACCCTATAAGAGAGGCAGTCTTTGTCTTCTTTTCCAGATTATTTGGGGTCTAGCACAAAGAATGCTTCTTTTTTATTACCAAATCATAAGCATGTCATTCTGTAACATAACAATATCCCACTCAAGCATGCTACATGACTTTTTAGGTGAAATGTTCAAATTAAAACTGTTAATTATTACACCCATATTATTACCCTACCCATCACACTCATGCAGTCGCCACTTCTGCTGCACCCTGTGTGTATTTGCAGACCTGTGGCTCAAAGTTGTGAAGCCACAGAGGAAGGGCAGGGCTGAGCTGGGACGCCAGGGTCCCTGTGTGCTCACCCCGTTACTTCCCTTCAACCACAGTCCTCATTTTGTATTTCCGTATGAGAATCATCATACATCTTTCAGAATCCACCAGTCCCTTTATCTACTATTTACAAGTAAGCACTATGCGTGCATGCACCTGCCTCTCCGCAGTGTGGAGGTGCAGGTAGGAGCTGCCCTGCCCATCCCCCAGGCCCGGGAGGAGAGGCTCCGTGACCTCTAGGCCTGCATGCCCTGCATGGATTTCAGCCCAAGAGCCTTTGTTCTCTCCCTCCACTCATGGGCTCTGTACCCACTGGTGTGCATTGTCAACTACAAATTCGTGTCCTATTTCCACTAACCTGTAAAGAGATGTCCTTTTATTTTTATTTTTAAAAGATTTAATTTATTTTAGAGAGAGGGGAAGGGAGTGAGAAAGAGAAGGAAACACTTAACGTGTGAGAGAACCATCCATTGGTTACCTCTCACATGCCCGTAATGGGGGACCTGGCCAGGAAACCAGGCGTGGGCCCTGACTGGGAATCAAACCACTGACCTTTCCATTTGCAGATCAGTGCTCAATCCACTGAGATACAGCAGCTGGGGACTGACATGCTTTTCAACAAAGAAATGATACCCTCCTACAAAGATGGGTTGGAGGTTCTCTCTCCTTGGATACCTAAGAACTGGAGGCTAGGAAACATGCTCATGGAGAAAACTGTGGCCAGCTTGATCCCTGTAGCCTGAAGAGTAATTGTCACACACAGCAAAAATAAATGAACAAAAAAGAGCAACATGAACAAGAAGATTTAAACACTTTCGAGCAAACCCAGACAACCAATGATCTAATCTGTCTCCACAAACAACTCCAAATGGTTAGGTGCAAGAAGATGCTCAAAATGTGGATGGTGTGCTTTGCGATGTATTTCCTGCCCAGTTAGGGAGATTGAGGTGTGTGTTCAGAGCCTCAGTAAGATAGTTAAATATTTAGCAGGGAATAAAGCTAATTTCCTTTGCCCTTAGTAGTAGAAAGAGTGGGCATTTCGTTCAGGTGATTTGGTTTTATGTCCTCTTATGCTCCAGTTGAAAAATATAAATGTTCCATAATAAAGAAATGATAACAGTCATGTTCCATTTTCCTTTTCTATCTTATTAGCTCCAGGTAGGTAATTTTACTGTGTATATAAATCATTAGTCTTCAGCAGCTACTCAGTTCCCTAGTTATTCTTCGGCTCCAAAGCAGCTTAATTTTGCTGAGAGCTATTCCCGACTCTCTCCGGAGTGATGACAGGGGTGAGGGAGAATTCAGATTAGCTTCAAGGTACATTTGCTCCTATTACTCAGGAATAACACCCCTCTGACATCCAGACCGTTCCCTAGTCAAATACTAATTCCCAGTTGTCCCTCATCAGTATAATCAGCAGTGCCACTAAATCTTCTCTGCCTTGGCTCCATTCAGTGATAGGAACTGAATGTTTCTGATGACTCCAACCCTCTCACTAAACAATAAAAATGACAACACAGTAATTTCCCCCATAATTTAAAGAAAATAACCAAGAAAAATTTTTCCGGGAGGAGTCCAGAAGGAAAGTCTATGTAATACACAGAATTCCCCAAATGAAGCCAAATGAGCTTCAACGGTTTAATTGATTTCCTAAGGCACTTCAATCAGAAAAGTTATGAAAAGAAAATTGATTATCATCAGTAGACCTTGGGCAAAGCCATGGAAGGATTCCGGGCTTTAATTCTTGTTTGGAGTCCCTGGTGTCGTAAGATATCATGTGTTTCCATGACTTTCATGTTTCTGCAGATGTATCTCGCAAGTATTTATGACACAGTTAAGCCAGAATAGCCTTTTTGAAGGGATAATGGGATAAAGGAATAATGTGTTGTGGCTTCCAAGCCTTTCTTCATCTTTTCCTATATTTTGCTACATAGAGTGCATGATTGTAATGTAAAGGTGAGTCATAAGAAGCGTTCTCTTTCCCTCCCAGCTCTGAAAATGCATCTAATACTACAGTGCGCACTACAGCAAATGAGTAAAACAACTCTGTGCCTGGCACACCATAGGCACTTGATAAATATTAATTGTTTTGATGTTACAGCACCTAGTGGGCAAAACCTCAGAATAAAAATGACTCAAGGAATAGGAAGATAAAACACAGCAGAGCCCCCATTAGCCACGCCAGAACTGCCTCTTTCAGACTAGTATTCAATTCCTGTAGGGAGAAAAAGAACGGGGCCTCTCTGGGTGGCTCTCAGTCTTTGGGGGGCTCAGGTTGCCACGGAACAGCCCCAGTTGCACCAGTGGAAACTAACTTTTAACTGACATAGGAGGAAACTGAGGACCTGACAACTGATATTAATAGTTTGTGAGATACACTGGAGATTTATATTCTAATCTTGGGTTTTTGGGCTCTCAGCCCAGTGTTCTTTCTCAAACAAACAGCCAAACACAAGCCAGCTTGGAGGGGTTTTTTAATGAAAACACACTCACACACCACACACACACTGCACACCATACATTCACCGCACACCACATACCACACACCACACACACTAAACCACAGGCCACAGCAGGTGAGCATAGCACTGGTTTACTGTTATATCCTCAGCAGAGTCTCCGCCCCCAAAACGTAGCCAAAAGTTAGTCTGCAGAAGAGGGACCTCAGTCCCTGGCATGTGGGCTTTCTAGCCTGCATATCAGAGGAAAGGTCAGCCCCTCCCTGGCAGGATCAGGGGCTGGAGCCTAGGTCTGGTGGTTTCATCTCTGCCATCACCTGAGCACTGTAGTTGGGGACATCCCTTTCCTGGTCCTGCTGTGATCTGGGGCTGGGGTCAAAGAAGAAGTAGCCACTGTAAGACCTGGACCACCGGGGGCTTCCAGTCTTGACATGCCCTCTTTGCATGCTACCTGGCTGGGCTGGCCTTAATCATTTCCCAGTTTCCTTAGAACAGATTTCAGGGCTCAAACTTCAGGAGGTCACCTCTCTCAGAGGCCAGCCTGTGGGGAACATCTCGGTCAAGTGAACTCTCACTTCCAACCAACACACTCATTACCATTGACCACATGGAGACAGCAAACAGTGTTAGGAAAACCATCAGGGTCATTTGATGCTGAAAATAAGTGGCTTCCTGTATTTTTTTAGACAGCCACACTCATGTTTTATATTTCAGTGACGTTGTGGGAGCCCAAAGTGCCACAGGTACATGTCCTTGTTTCTGTGGAATCTTGCTGGGAACAAAACGTGGACCTAAGTGCCTTTCACTGGGGATTCCCATGAATCCTATTGTTTTTCTGTGGGATGTTACCACTGAAACCATTTAGAGCAGCTCCTGCTCGTGACCCCACATGCTGGGGACTAGGACTTTGTTCTAGGACTTTGTTCCCAGGTGTGATGAGTCAGGGCAGCAGCTCGCAGTCCTGGCTGTGTATTGGAGTCACCTGGGTGATCTGAGAGGGTCCCCAGATATGTCGAGCCAGTCTGTCTCGACTCGGGATCCAGTCATAAACAGTTTCTAAACTTCTCAGGCAATTCCAATGCGAAGTCAATGTTGAAAATCAGTGCTTAGCATCTTAGCAGGTATTGTGTGACGAGTGAGAGGATATCATGTGTGTGGGGGGGGTGGCAAAAGTAGGTTTACAGTCATGAGTATGCAAAACATAGAGCTTACTTGAGTTTACTCTTGTATCATTCATTAATTATTACATTATTTTTCAGATGAACAGCTATAAATCTACTTTTGCCATGCCTACATCTGTATGTCTATCTTGACAATAAAATAGGAATTTAAGACATTTTTCAGTTGTCAAATTCAAATGTACCTATCACAGAGAGGCAAGTAACTTTTTTGGGGGGGCTACAAGTAGTCAATCTGTTAAGTTTATACTTTTTAGTGCTGATCTAGAGTATTTCCATGGTCCTGATAGAAATCCAGTACCCAGATATTTTGAGATCCCCTTTATTTAAAGACTGCAACAAGGGAATTACCTCCAAGTTTCGCATAAATCGATTCCTGAATACTTTCTGCTGTTACATGATCCTGGGAAGCTGATTTAGATAAAAATAGATGCTAACCAATGGATTTTCTTGCTGCTCTTTACAAAGACATATACCAGCAACCACAAAAGCAGTATCATCAAATCACGGGAATTAATCAATTATTTCGGGCCACTGTCCTGCCGATTCAAGTCAGAGGCATGCTAATGGCAATACATCCTCTTTGGAGCTAATTCAAGTTGTCTCCTCTGAAGCTATGTCTTTGGGTTGTACCAAGAGGACCCGCTTATTCATCAATTATTGACTCAAAGACTTGTGAAGTCCGCGCTTTGTGTTGGGCCTTTTATATGCGATGTTTGGGGTTTAAATAAATAAACAAAGACAAGGCATTTCTATTTTACCTAAAACACTTGGAATCCAGCAGAGAAGCTTGTAGCTATTTTCATGATATACATTCCTGCTTTTAGGATGAGGAAGACAGGAGATGATTCTGTCCCAACTGGAAGTGAAGCGTGCCCTCTTTCAGAAATGCCCGTCACTGGCGACGTGCAAGGTGTGCACTCCCCAGTCTCTCTCTACTGATCAGATAACTCTGCATCTGAACTATGTCCATGTGGCTGAATAAGCCCCTAAAGGAGGCTGCTAATTGCATGGCATATGATTAGAATAGAAGGGACTATAGAACATCATATTTTCAGGGTGTGAAAAGGCAAGAAACCTTCTGGTTATGATTTTTTTTTCTAAAAAAGACAATGTAATATGGAGGAATGGCTTAGAAACGATTGAGTTAAAAACAACTTGGTCTTTAATTCTGCTTGAACAGCGATGCACTTAATTAAATCATTGGCACCTGCTCAGCCTACATTTCTACAAAAAGCAGGAAAGATTCTCACAATGAATAAAACTTCCCTGAAGTGTCAAAATGTGTAATACCAGCAGTAAGTTTCAAAACTAGGGTAAACAGACCTGAGTTGGGGCAAGGAGAGTTTATTAAATTAAATTGTATTGTTTTTCCCTAGCCTGGTGGCTCAGTTGGATGGAGTGTTGACCCATACACCAAAAGGTTGTGGGTTCCATCCCTGGTTAGGGCACATGCCTGGGTTGTGTGTTCGATCCCTGCTCAGGTTACATACATGAGGCAACTGATTGATGTTTCTCTTTCATATCAGTGTCTCTCTCTCTCTCTAAAATCAATAAATATATCCTCAGGTGAGGAATTAAACATTAAATTGTCATTTTTAATTCTGATTTGTAATTTGCCCTTACTGTCAATGTTTTTAATGATATATATATATAGTAATCAATGAAATACACGTACAGAACATTTGAGAGAGGAAGCTTGTTGTGACAGAAGGAAAACTTGGAAACAGAACCTTCAGATCATTTGCTCTGCATCACATAGCCCCTGCGTGAGGCCCCCAAACAAGGGAGCTGATTTGGCCTCACCTATAAAAATGACTTGGAAAGGGTAATAAATGACTTGAGTCACATTATAGCAGTGCTAGAATGGCAGTGTGTGTGTGTTTTTTTTTCTCTTATGAATAAGGTTCTTTTAATGGTCCATTTTCTAAAGTGAGTTAAGATTCTCAGGGGCTCTCAGGGCTCTTGTGATAACTATCACCACTTACAATTTGTTGATACTGATGGATTGTAGCCCACATATTTCACGGCAACAGAAAACACAAGCCTGTGACTACAGGGAAAGCCAGGCGTTCGCTGTCTCAAGTGTGAAGTGTACGGAAGGATCCTCCTATTATCATGGAATGGAGGCCAAGTGTGAGCATTGCTGACAAGATATAAACATCTGCCCTAATGGGGCATTCCTCACCCTCAGTCCAAGCTTCCGATCTCCCTGCTCAGCCTGCCCCAAAGCCTGTGTCACCTTACTTCCAATGGGAGGGTGAGCCCCTCTAGATGATTATACTGGTGATACAGGAATTGTTCCACTGAGAGACACAAAAACTGGTAGCTACTATTTTTATGGTTTGCCTAGAAAGCAGAGCGTATGGCAACCACTTTTAACCTTTTCAAGCACCAGATGAGAATGAAGAGGGTTGAAAGAAATCAGAAGTTCAGTGCCATGTGCATATGTGTCTACGTGTCTATAACCCACAGTTAGTGACCTGCTGGACCACCTGAAGGGACATAAGGAGTGGAGCCCAGGGAGGTGAAGATAGAAACCAGAAACCAACATTTGGTCTGTTTTCCTGAGGGGTCCTCTGCTGTTGATGCCTTGTGTCTCCTTGAACCCTAGGAATGGCTCAGCTAAAATAGTGTTCCCTTGTCTCAGGCTGAGAGGGGCTTGCAAAAGCTGTGCCCAGGAAACACTACCGAGAGGTCAGAGTCCATGGTCAAGTTCCAGTGAGAGCCCCCTTCCAGGTTGCAGGCTACCAAACTCCCCTGTGTCCTCACGTGGTGAACAGCAGAGCAAGGGGTGCAAGCTCCTTCCGGTTCCATGACTTAGAGGAGCCCCAGTCTCGACTGGAGGGCTGTGCCCTCTGGTCTCTGCCTTTCAAAGGTCCCACATCCTAATGCCATGACACCGGTCAGTGTCTACCTGTGATGGGGGCAGGGCTGTAAACATGCAGGTCATGCTGGTTTTAAAAAGCAAATGCACTTGATCAAATGCAGTTCTAGACAACAGCAGCTTGAAAGATCATACATAAGACCTACGTCACAAAACCTCCAGCTGTTCACTCAGTAACGCTTACTTGGTTCAAATAACGACTCTTTAATGAAAGTACGCCTTTGTGTGAGGGCTTGGCATTTCAAAAGACTCCTTCATTCTAGTGAGACCAGCTAGCTTATCATTTGAGGTACCATGACCTCTCTCATGATAAGGTTCTTACCAATTCAGTAGCAAGTTATGAGTAATGGGAAAACAACATATACTATCAAAAAGAGCAGGTGATTGAAATAGAAGTTAGTCAGAATTCAATTTTGATCATTTTTTTCCATTACATACTGGTAAAAAAAAAAATATCCAAGGCTTTCTATGCAGCATTTTTGAGATCTCAAAATTAAACTTTGCCTGAGGAGAAAAAAAAAAAGTGAAGATTTTCCTTCCACGAGATCAAGGGGAGGTTGAAACCGGTTGGTGACTGAATTTGCAATACAGACATTCTCTTAGAGTTTCCAGAATTCCATTGGATTTAAAACTTTTCCCTTTAATGTTTTCAGAGGGAAAAACCAATACTTCTCCTTGGTATGGTCTAGCTCTCTAAATAATAACTTGCTACCATGTATATGCCTGAGAATCGCCACTTCATAACATTTTTCACTAAAGTTGGGAAGAAACTTTCATTCACAACATAACTTCATCTTGTAAACGGCACCAGGGTTCCTGTAACACATTCCCATTTAATAGCACTATGGCTTCTTGTATAATATAATAAGGTTATATATTAGGAATTGAGCATCTATTATTCATCTGAATTTTATAACATATATATGTTAAATCTTGTTTTGGGGAAATTGTGATTATCATCCTCTATCATGTTTCCATCATTTTCATCGGTCTGTAGTGGCCCATGCCTGTGAAGGTGCTACCTTATTGCCAAGACAGGGAAAATGTGGGAAATAGCACACACAGAAACAATCGCTCATGGTGTGAATTGCATATGAGATTGAATTCGCTTCAGAAGGGTCATTATACTGCAGGGCTGGGGTGCCATGGGACAGGCAGAATGTAAAGAGAGTGGCTTTTACAGCCAAACTTGCCTAGACTCAAATATTCACTCTACCGTTTGCTAATCAGAGAGCCCATTGGAGTTGTAAGTTCTCTGGGGAGCAGATGACAGGGTTCAAGTCTAGCTCTTTGTGAAGTCTTTTCTGATCCCATATCCTTTGCTACCACTCGCTTCACCAGACCCCTGTGCGCATTAGAACCGTATTTATATTTCCATTTTAATACCTACCCGTGTATCTTCATTGTAGGCCAAGTTCATAAACTAGACCGTGAGATCTTTAAGGGCTGGGAGAATTTATCTTTTTATCATAAGTACTTAGCATGGTTATAAATATGCAGCACGGTAGAAATTCACAAGAGCTTATTGAGTCAATGAAAGTGGGAGCAGAGTATTATTTTTAAATCACCAATCACCACACAGTTTTCAGCAGAAGCCCTTGTATTTTAAAAAAGTGATTTTCAAAATTAGCCAACACTAGAAAATTCACTTGTATACGGGATCTCAGTGTCTTTAACTTTCTATGAACATTCAATTCGCAAAAAATGTAAATAACTTTCTTACAAGGCGTGAGATTGTTTTTTTTTATCTTGCACCATTCTGCCAATTTCTGTGTAGCAAAATTTTCAATTTAGATGGTTATACTGACAACAGCAAACCAGAACTTTATTTTAGGAACACAGACGCATGATTTCCTTTAATGTACGTACGCATTATCACTTTTTCTAAAAACATCTTTCTTGAGCCCCAACAATAGAGTCAGCACCCCACGTGGCACTGGCGGGGACTGTAAAAGAGAATACAATGCAATGCTCGCCTATCTGAAACTCCCAGCCCGGCCAGGAACACAAGGTGTAATAAACAGAACACAGCCTTGATGGGTGTTATAATAGATCTCGGGACATAATATAATGGAGGCAGAAATGCTGAAGTAACTGTAAAATGCCTTTTTTTTTTTTTTAGAACAGGAAAATAATTGTGAATTATGCTAATAATGAAATCTAGGTCCTTGCTATTATAGGTGCCTTCCCTTTGAAATGCCTTTGCTTTAATGGTTTTGTGGAATAAAGGCTGCGACTGTTGTAGATTAGCTCAGAAAAGCAAACACTGGTCTGGAAAAGAAAATGCATTACAAGGCCATCGCTCGGCGTGCTTTTATACTGATTTTAGCAAGTATTTAAACTTTGTCTGACACCGCAGTAATCTAAGCAAAATTATAATCAAATTACCTGCAATTAGAGAGGGAAATTTCTTGCAGAAAAGCTCTCCTTTTGGGCCTCTGGAAACCACAGAGTTTTCAGTTCAGCCCGGCAGAGTTGTGACCTATGTTTGGATAAATAACTCATGGCATTTCAATACGATCCTCTTCCCAAAACAGCCGATGGGTATTTGGGGGGAAAGCGATCGGGTCCGGCACCGACGAATGTTAGTCTGCAGGCATTTGAGTACAGACGGCCCCTAAGTCTCTGTCTAGGGGAGTGTAGAGTGAGAACTTGAAAACTCTTTTGTATCAGAAACCACCAGGTTCCATCACTGTCTCAACACGTCGTAAAGCAGTCTGGACCTTGCGATGGACGTCCTTAGGGAGTCCTTCTCTGAGGCTCGGTGTCTTCACGGAAGGGGGCAGGGGTCACCTCCTCTGAAAAGTCTTGCCTGAGATATCCCCTCCCTTCCCTGCCGATACTTTTCTTTGACCTTTATTTCGTTTGCTTGACCCATGGTAATAGTGGAGAAATTTGTATCAGCCACGCAGGGCAATTCTCAGCCTCTCTCCTCAGTTCCCCTGATCCTACAGATAGATGTGCGGGGGGGGGGGATAATTTTTGGGAACATTAACCACTCTTCTCATAGTTCCATGTTCTCCCACACTTCCATTATTTATTCAGGTGCATTTAGTGCTTCAGGAAACTGAAGAAATGGGTTTCAGATTCAAAAACTGAGGTATTAGGTTTCTCAAAGTTTAGGGCCAGGAGGCATTGGGACACAAATATAAGATATTTCTGTAATAATAGACACTTTCTGTCCTGGGAGTGGAGAGGATGGGGCAGGAAAGAACTATGAGCTAGGCACTGGTCTGCGTCCTCTCGGACGCCTTCGAGTACCTTGAGTAGCTGTGCACCTGCTCTCCCAGGTAAACTGGGAACATTGTAGGGAATTCTGTGAGAGCAGAAGAAACAGTCAGGTGGATGTCTCAGTCACAGACAGGAGATGTTCTCCCTGAACCCCAGACATGGATGTGGCACTAGGAGCTGGAGGGTCTTAGAAGTGTGGCCACCTGGACACAGAGAACACAGCAGTGACTAACCTCTTCTGCATCTTACCGACCTCCTGAGTGCAGCTCAGGGCCTTCGTCTTTCAGAGAGGGTACCAATCCACCAGACCGGAAGTAGATGTTCGTTACTGTCCTGTGTATAAGGCGCACCCACATTTTTGTGCTCATTATACACGGGATTATTATACCCATGGTATGTAATCATTATACCCATGTATAAAGCACATCCTTATTTTTCCCTCAAAAATTTGGGCAAAAAAGGGCACAGTATACACAGCAAAACACAGTACTCACAACATGTTGCCCCACTTCATTTTCCAACTTACCTTTCCTCTCTGAGTACATTGAAAATTCTCTAAGGGCCAAATCAGATTTTTTTTTTTTGCATCCCCAGTGCCTAACGTAGTGCGGACAGCCAATGAGTTCTCAATAAACATTTGCTGAAAGAGATCAAATGAATCCATGTATGTTTCAACCACAAGCTAGAAAAAAGCCATGATGGAAGATAAGAAAATCAGGCCGAGTCATGGAAGCCAGGGGAGTATGAAAGGCCTGTTTGGAATGGTGATAATGTTAAAATCAAACAAGAAGTAGAAATCAACTTCATGTCTGAATTCCTGTGGCCTGTGAACATAACCATGACAGGAGCAATCTGCCCTTCCTTTCCTACTTAAAGAACACCAAAAAAATCAATACTATTAACCTAAGTAGGATTTCAGCCTGACAGCACCCCGCCTTCCCCCCTTCCCAGTCCTGGCCAGGGACAGGGGAGAATGCTAAGGACCTGCTGTGCTATTTGGTTAACCAGTCGTGTCAGTGCCCATTAGCTCTGCTTTTCCTGCTTGCCAGCTTCTATCTGCAACCAATTCATAACTTTGTTTCTCAAACTTGTGCCCAGATAGGCCGTTTTCCCGGTAAATCCCCCGCTCCCCCTTCTCAGGCCCCAACTTCGCCGTGACCCCACTGACAGCCTCTAGAGTGGCCTGTGCCTCGCACGAAAGTGCAGCAAAACTCCTTTCTTCCCAAGGAGACCGAGAATCTGTTTTCTCTCTTTGAAGCATAAAAGGAAAGGCTTATTCCCATCAGACTAAGTAAATAAGCAAGGAAGCTTGCATCGGAGCGCGAGACAAGGACTTTTCAATCGGGCCTGAAGAGTGTTTCTATAGGTCGGCTCATTCCCAAGAGAAGTGATGTATTGAGTGAAATATTTATCGTTTGCAGCAGTCATGGTTAAAAATAAAGTCATGAGATATCCCTTGTGCAGATGGGAGAAAAAAGGCTTAACAGATCATTGTGGGGAAACAGCTAAAGGTTTTACCCATTAAAGATGTTTTACCGGAGAAGAATCACATTGGAGTAAGTAAATAGGGGGATTTTTCTTTCTCGTCTAGCTTTAAAAAAAAAAAAAATCACCTGTCAATTATGTGTAAGTATAATACCTGGATGTACTCTTTCTTCTTTTCCTTTTTTTATTTTTATTTTTAAACTGTTTGTCCGAAGGAGACTGGCAGCATCACTATTTAGTTATACTGCTAATTAACCTTCAACTATTTGTATAGCACATAAGAAATAATACTGCTCACATACACGGGAAAGCAGGTCAATGAAATGTGCACTCTTCCTAATTATTAAAAGACAAATCATAATCCTGTAAACTCCAAATCAATGATTCAATGGAGGGGACAGCCAGAGCAAGATTCTAGGCCAATGGCCTCCCATCGAGGAGCAGGGCCTGTATGTTCAGTCAGAAGCCAGATCTGATGTGCGCATTCCAGACCTTGCAAGGCAATTGCAAAATCTCTCCACAGGTCTTCCCGAAGAGGAAGAGAGTGAGGAGTGAGAAAGGACAGGTTATTTCAGAGACTTGTGAAAAGCTTCATTGACTCTCAGAAAGATGGAAAGTATTTAGTGAATGAAAACAAGCCACAGACTGAAAAACTAATCAGGCAAAGGGAAAGAGGGGAAAGGGAAAGAACTGCTGAGGCAAAAATGGAAAGGCATTTAAGTCTCACTAGCTCTAATTATGCTATAGACATTTTTCTGCTCTGTGATAGCATTTTATTCAAAGTTGTAGTTCCTTCTCAGCAAATCCTAAGCCATTAAAATACCCCTCTTCAGAGAAAAAGGAGCTGACCAAAGAGAACAATGCCTAAAACTCTTTACCTTCCATTTTATTTACTCTGAGTGTCTAATAATATTGAACGTTTGATGTAGAACCAAAGTATCAACAAGCCTGTCCTTCCTTTAAGGTAGACTCAACGCAAAGTAAAATGTAGTAGTTTTCAATTATCCAGTGTTTCTCCTTTGGTTCTGTGTCTACTCTCCTTCTTTTCGACCATCCGCCCTGTGTCTGCCTATGTTTTCCTATCCTTCTTGCTATTAGAAAAGGAGAATTGCACTAAATCTTATTTTTAAAAGGCTGAAGTGTGATTTTGGTCTGTATTTGAGTTTTATCCTTACCTTATGTTATACAGTCTGATAGAATATGAATTGCAGCGAAGAGTAAATGCACCCACAGTAAGCAAGACGTCTTAATGGTTGAACACACAGACTTTGTACGTAGGCTGCTTGCAGTAAAAACCCAGACCCACAATGTACTAGCGAGACAAACTTGAGCAAATTAGTCTGTCTCTCAGTGGTTCTGTTTTGTAATGTAGAAAATGACCTTGATAACAAGAGTACTTCTCTCCGGGAGGTGTTGGGAAGAATAAATAAGTTGAAACTTGTGCTTAAGAAAAGTGTCTGGTGTGTAGTGAGTGAAATGTCAGTGTTGGGTGTTACAATGATCAGTTAGCGACTTAAAGCAATGGCAGGCTTCTCCCCGGAGTCTGCACCCTGGAGGGGGGGCGCTGATTAGAGATTGTGAAGGAGCAACAAATGAACTTCTGTGTTTATTAATAAGCTGGCGTGAATAGTCTAATTGAACTGTCAGGCATAGTTTTAAACTTTTTCTATATGTTTCTGCATTCATTAAGCAT
>VMDR010011976.1:0-27441 GCA_007922815.1 Macrotus californicus
TATATGATCAACACAAAAAGCCCCCCCTAAGCATAATCTCCCTCATGTTTTTCTTCAGAGATGATTTTTGAATAAAATTTATATGAGTATGATTACAAATTATAAATTTCCATAGAGGAAAATATTCATTTATCTAAGAAAATACCATTTTTAAGCCACCAATATAAATAAAACAGGCTGATGATCAAATTACATATCTTGTCCACAACAGTCTAGTTATATTTAAAAGAATTTCTGTATGGAATATCATAAAAAGGGTATCAGTACCTTGTCTGTTATGTGTCTACTAAGCAAAACCCAAACTGCAGCGCCCCCTTGTGGACACTGCACCTCCAGTTTGTACTGGGGATTGTTGGCCAGGCTATAGGCATCTTTCACAGGTCCTTGCTTAGCATCCCAAGTACTAAAACATGAAGTCAACAAAGAAGGAAGGAATTAAAATTCTCTCTACAGCTAAAAATTATTAATATTTTAAAAAGTGTTGTGTTTCAGATATAATTAAGTTAGCAGATTTTCTTGTTTTTACAATTTTTGGCATGATCAAGAAGCATACAAAGAAAATACTATTACATGGTACTGGCATCAGAACAGACACATAGATCAATGGAACAGAACAGAGAGCCTAGAAATAAACCCACATCAACGTGGTCAACTAATATTCGACAAAGGGGGCAGGAGCATAAAATGGAGTAAAAATAGCCTCTTCAGCAAATGGTGTTGGGAGATCTGGACAGCTACATGCAAAAAAATGAAACTTGACCACCAACTCACACCACACACAAAAATAAACTCAAGATGGATAAAAGACTTAAATACAAATTGTGACACCATAAAAGTCCTAGAGGAGAACATTGGAAGGACAATCTCAGATATCCCACGCAGCAATATTTTCCCAACATGTCCCCTAGCGCAAGGGACGTAAAGGAAAGAATAAACAAATGGGACTTCATCAAAATAAAAAGCTTCTGCACCGCTAAAGAAAACATCAGCAAAATTAAAAGGGAACCAACCATGTGGGAAAATATATTTGCCAATGATACCTCAGACAAGGGTTTGATCTCCAAAATATATAAAGAACTCACACGACTCCACTCCAGGAAGACCAAAAACCCAATTAAAAAATGGGCAAAAGACTTGAACAGACACTTCTCCAAGGAGGACATACAGGGGGCCCAGAGACATATGAAAAGATGCTCAGCATCACTAGCCATCAGAGAGATGCAAATTAAAACCACCATGAGATACCACTTCACAGTGGTCAGAATGGCCATCATAAACAAATCAACAGACAAGTGTTGGAGAGGATGTGGAGAAAAGGGAACCCTAGTGCACTGCTGGTGGGATTGTAGACTGGTGCAGCCACTGTGGAAAACAGTATGGAATTTCCTCAGAAAACTAAAAATGGAACTGCCTTTTGACCCAGCAATTCCACTGCTGGGATTATATACCCTAAGAGCCCTGAAACACCAATCCCAAAGAACCTATGCACCCCAATGTTCATAGCAGCACAATTTACAATAGCCAAGTGCTGGAAGCAACCTATGTGCCCATCAGTCAATGAGTGGATCAAAAAACTGTGGTACATTTACACAATGGAATTCTACGCAGCAGAGAGAAAAAAGGAGATCCTACCCTTTGCAACAGCATGGATGGAACTAGAGAGCATTGTGCTAAGTGAAATAAGCCAGGCGGTGAGGGAGAAATACCACATGATCTCACCTTTAACTGGAACATAATCAACAAAACAAACAAGAGAGCAAAACAGAACCAGAGACACTGAAATAAAGAACAAACTGACAGTAATCAGAGGAGATGGGGGAGAGGTAACAAGGAAAAGAAGGGGAAGGGTCAAGCCAAGGAACACGTATAAAGGACCCAGGGACAAACACAATGGGAGGGGAGATTGCATGTGTGGGGTGGGGGTGGGTAGGGCAGGGGAGAGTAATGGGGAAAATGGGGACAATGGTAATTGAACAACAATTAAAAAAATAAAAACAAGAAAATAACTATTACATGAATCATCTGTGGGCATGACAAAAAGAGAAAATACTAGTCGTCCTAAATTAATCATTTCATTTCAAACAAAGAAAGTGGAGACTACTAGAAGCATATTCTGAAATGTGCTAAGAAGTTACCTGTGAATACATGTTGACTCTTTAAAAAGACCTGGATTCCAACTCAAATAAATCACATCATAATACTGGCAGAGATCATCCCATGAAATCCAAAATATTCCTAGAAATTAGATATCTTTATCAATCTAAAAAATGTCTTAATGATAAGTGGCTTATGTCAGTTAAACACATACTATGTTGTTAAAGCATGCTATTTATTTGAAGATCAAAGAGTATTAAAATTACAGAAATACGTATTTACCATTGTCTATTTTTTGAGCTGTCCGAGGATCAAAGTTTAAGTATTTTTGCAACTCTGGGGTCCAGTTTTTTACATCATTTTCACTATACCTTCCTTTCCAACGTAAATGACTCCAAGGATTTTTCAATTGAATAAATCGCAGCCCCTATTGAAAACGAACAGGAGATAACAAAGTTGCAAAACAGTTTTTAGCGTATTTTTATTAGTTATATCATTCTTTAAGGCAAGATGCACTCTGAATTCTTACAAACTCTTTTCTCTCCAAATCAATTTGACGTTAATATTCTCTAATTAACACTTTCACCGCATCACGTATCTGATCGAAAACTGTAAATGGCTATCAATCAGTAGATCTATGCCGTTCATATGGCTGTCATTAACCACCTGTGGTTAATTAAAATGAAATTAAATAGAACTTAAAAATCAGCTCTTTACTCACACTAGGCACATTTCAAGTGTTCCAGGACCACGTGTAGCTAGCAGCTACTGCATTGCACAGCATAGAGAACGTTTCCGTAACCACAGAGAGTCCTTCCAGGCACAGCTTCCTCAGAGCATCGGTCACCTCCTGTTCTTTCAGAGCCTACTCTACGCTGGCCCCATTATGTTCACAGCCCACATACCTTTGGCTCTAGCATAGTCTTTCCTCTCACAAGCCCGTCAATAATTTCTACTCAGTTCTGCCTGAGACATTTGTTCATACTGTCTCCCTTCCCTGGAAGGCCCTCTCTGATCTCTTTTTGCTACCCTTCCTTTCAGGTCCTCTTTAGCTTCTTCCTCCTCATCTCTCCCCATGGAGACTGAAACAGTGAAGAACAGAGAGAACATGCACTTTGGAGTCAGAATGAAGCTTTACTGTTCATCAGCTCTGGGGGTCTTGCTTTGGTCATTTGTCCTCGCTGACACTTGTCTCCTCCTGTGTCGTAACATGAGGATGAAAGTATCTTCTAGGAGACTCTTGTGAAGATCAGATGCAGTGATGTATGCAAATATCTAGCACTTAGCTTCCTCCTTTTCATAAGTACCTCTCCTCTATAAACTTTACAATGCTAACCATCTGTATTATGGTAATTTAAAACAAGTAATATCCTATCTTATATTATTTCCTACTGGTGCAAATGTAGCAGTCTTGTCCCTCCAATGAGATGGTAAACTCCTTGAAACAGTAACACAGTTATCTTTTTTCCTAAGTCTCCCCTGAACATGAGTGTTAAGTTTATTTAAGTGCTTAATAAATACTGGGTGTGTCTACAGAACTCAACACTGATTCAGAAACACAAGAGCTTATAAATCTAAGAGTATTTATCTTATTTCAAGCAGCCAACTTAAGAAATTGTATTCTTTTTCTTAATGATGCCATAAATATAACTTTAGGGAACTTAAAAACACACACACACACACACACATTCATTTGCTATTTTAAATGTGGCAAATTGTGGCCTGGGATAGATGTGAGTTCTGGACATAAGCAAGACTCATCTGTCTTGGGCTATATTCCCTAGAATCTTCATTAATACAATTTCTTTTCTCAATTTATTCTGTACCTCCTGTGCCTCATCCCTACACCGGCCACACACCAGCTAACAGACACTGTACTCTAATTCTTTCTTTTCACAAAACCTAGTTCTACATGAGCAGGGAATCTGCCCTATTTCAGCACTCTACCACTTCTTTAAAAAGAAGATGAAATTACTGCTAAGCTTTTCAGAGGCAGGTCCCAGGCATCACTGACATTCAAGGACACTAAGATTTGGTTGTAGGTTTTGTTTGGATGGAGAACTAGCAATTCAGACAGACTTGAATAGGAAAAAATGTGCTAGAAAACTAAAAGAATCTGGTTTATTATGAAATATCCCATTCTCAAAGTTATTTTCAAGTGGCAGTAAAGGAAAAGTCTAGGAGAGGTTCAGAAATCCATTGTTAAGCCATGTCTGATCTTGAAACGGAGATATACCTTCATCATAGACTATGGAACATCACAAGGAGGAGACAAGAAATAAATTACCCAGAGGAGGATTGTGAAGACTAAAATATGCCAAAGATTAGAAGCAAACAGGAGACTTCCAGCCAAGACGGAGGTGTAGGTGGATACACTTTGCCTCCTCGCACAACCAAGAGGACAACAACAAATTAAAACAACAACAACAACCAGAACTGCCAGAAAATAGAACTTTATGCAAGTCTGACAACCAAGGAGTTAAAGAAGAAACATGCATTCAGGCTGCTCGGAGGGGCAGAGATGGGCAGCCAGGGCAGAGGAGACTTGTGGTAAGGCGGTTGGAACACATAGCAGGTGAGGTGGCAGCGGGCAGTCCCACATTTGTGTGCAGATAAACTGGGTGGAACAAGTGGGGACCAAGACAGAATGCTCAATCCAGGGTTCCAGCATGGGGAAATAAAACCTCAAAACCTCTGACTGAAAACACCTGTGGGGGTTGAGGTGGCAGGAGAAACTCCCAGCCTCACAGGAGAGTTCATTGGAGGGGCCCATGGAATACTGGAATGTACACAAACCCACCCACTGGGCATCAGCACCAGAAGGGCCCAATTTGCCTGTGGAGAGCAGGGGAAGTGACTGAAAGCCAGCAGAGAACTGAGCAAGCGGCACTGTTCCCTCTGACCCCTCCCCCACAGACAGCGCCACAATGCAGTGATGTGGGTTGCCCTGTCCTGGAGAATAACTAAGCTCCGGCCCTTACAACGCACAGGTGCCCTGAGATAAAGAAATATGGCCAAATGAAAGAACAGATCAAACCTCCAGAAAAACAAGTAAGTGACGAGGAGATAGCCAACCTATCAGATGCACAGTTCAATACACTGGTAATTAAGATGCTCACAGAAATGATTGAGTATGGTCATAAAATAGTGGAAAAAGTGAATGGTATGTAAAGTGAAATAAAGAAAAATATAAAGGGAGCCAATAGTGAAGGGAAGGAAACCAGGACTCAAATCAATAATTTGGAGCAGAAGGAAGAAATAAACATTCAACCAGAACAGAATGAAGAAACAAGAATTCAAAAAAATGAGGAAAGGCTTAGGAACCTATGGAACAACTTTAAACATTCTAACATCTGAATCAGAAGGAGAAGAGAAAGGGCAAGAAATTGAAAACTTATTTGAACAAATAATGGAGAACTTCCCCAATCTGGCAAAGGAAATAGACTTCCAAGAAGTCCAGGAAGCTCAGAGAATCCCAAAGAAGTTGGACTCAAGGAAGCACACACCAAGGCACACCATTACATTACCCAAGATTAAAGATAAGGAGAGAATCTTAAAAGCAGCAAGAGAAAAGGAGACAGTTACCTATAAAGGAGTTCCCACAAGACTATCAGCTGATTTCTCAAAAACCTTGTGGGCAAGAAGGGTCTGGAAAAAAGTATTCAAAGTCATGAAAGGCAAGGACCTACATCCAAGAATACTCTATCCAGCCAAGCTATCGTTTAGAATGGAAGGGCAGATAAAGTGCTTCCCAGATAAGGTCAAGTTAAAGGAGTTCATCATCACCAAGCTCTTATTATATGAAATGTTAAAGGGACTTATCTAAGAAAAAGAAGATCAAAACTATGAACAGTAAAGTGACAACAAACTCACAACTATCAACAACTGAACCTAAAACAAAAACAAACTAAGCCAACAACTAGAACAGGAACAGAATCACAGAAATGGAGATCACATGGAGCGTTATCAATGGGGAGTGAGTGGGGAGAGAGGGGGAAAAGGTACAGGGAATAAGAAGCATAAATAGTAGGTACGAAATAGACAGGGTGAGGTGAAGAATAGTATAGGAAAAGGAGAAGCCAAAGAACTTACATGCACGACACACGGACATGAACTAAGGTGGGGGGGGGGGCAAGATGTGGGTGGGAGGGTGGTTGCAGGCAGAGGGGAATAAAGGGAGAAAAAAATGGGACAACTGTAATAGCTTAATCAATAAAATATACTTAAAAAAGCAGCAAACAGGAAAATACTTCCACTCAAGTATCAGTAAGATTGTGTACGTGAGGAAAGTGATGGATGACAGAAGATGGGGAGCAGCTTTAATCAAAGATGAGTTCTATCTGCACGGAAGAGGCTCTAGAGATGAATGCCTGAATGAGATCAATGTAGAAATACTTTTAAATAGAAGCCAGAGCTAAGGAAGTATCTCAGACGAGAAACACAACATAAAACTAATGAATATAATGTACCCAATCAAAGATATTGGGGAAAACTCACATAAATTTTAATGCACATGAAGAAGCCTTTTGGCAAAGATCAACTATGACTACAAAGAGTTCATGTAAACAAAAGGAAACTACGCCAACCGCGTTCTGTGAGATGCCTGCTCAGGCTGGGTCAGTGACTTTCACGGAATTACGCGTGAACGTGTGACTGCGTGCGGAGTGAGGAGTGATCTCGGTGAGGAGACCTGCCGCCAGGCCACAGTCACCCCACCCGCACGTGGTCTGAAGTGCCCTGCTCTTTGCAGAACAATGTGCATGTGTGAAAAGACCACCGATTTTAACTAATAAGGCTGTTTTTTGAAATTCTTACTGTTTGGCAATCAGCAATTTTTAAATGCTTCATTTTCAAGTCAAACCATGGGAGCCTATTCTTCTCACAAACATGTTCTTTGTCTAGTTTCCTTTGGTCACTCAGAATAGTCTTATTATTCAAAGCAAATGAGACACCACAGAAACTTCCTCACACTCAAGTTTCCTTTCATGTTGCTGTTCATCATTTAAGTGTTCATCTTTTGCCAAGACTACTTCAATATTGGTCACCTAGCACACCTACCTCAAGGGATGTTCTAACGACAGTATGTTCACAGTACTAAATAACAGTGACTTGTATTCTCAGTGAGTTGGGTGTTTATGGCAAGTTACATTCTAAAACGTCTCAGTTTATTTAATTCACATAAATTTTTATACTTTTGCTTTAAGTAAATTTTTATGCCAATTTTAAAGGAAGACACAATTCTACATAGTATGGTTGAGGGTGCCACAATGACTGGCTGATTCAGAAAGCCTTGAGACTATAAATTTTTAAATGTTGCAGTAGGTCCCTGCTGTCTTCAAAATTCATGTAATTATATGTGTTACATAAGAAAATTAGTCCAGTTAATACACAGTGGTACATTGTTACTGATGAGGACTAATTCTCTCTATAAATATAAGCAGTGGACATGGAAAGAAACCGAAATTGAAAGTTAAACTTCCCAGTGACTAGACAGCTGAGGCGCCACCTCATCAGGGGAAAGAGTCCTTCCTTAGTGATCCTTGTGTTTTCTAGTCCCGAGAAGTAATGAAGTCAAATCGCTCCAACACCTCAGCGCAGAGAAAGGGTCTGGCCGGCCTGACAGCACCCAAGGGCTGCTAGGAGGGAGAACACAGGCAAACCACTGGCATGTGTCTCATTCACAGGCGCCTTATTTTCTGCGTTTTCCACAAGTGTGCACCGAGTGTCTCCCATGCTCTAGAGTCTAACACTGACTGGCTCCGACACCAACAGGCTGCTCAGGGCCTCAAAAGTGCCTGTTCACCTTGACTCTGCTACTTTTATGGAAGAGAGAGAGGCACACAGCACTTCTGTTCCATCATCAGTATCTACGCCGTCACTGTCGTACATTTCCCGTCTTTTTATTTCATGATTCCCAATAATAGGTCAAGCTGTTTAATGTAACACATGGAATGATTTTAAAACTTCACCTAAACCTTGATGTGTCGGGATTCGAAAGTCTTACACACATTGGGGTTCCTTGTAATGTCTTATTAACACACAAGAAAAATAAGAGAAGAGGAATTTAAGGTAAAACCTTGAACTCTCTAATATCCAGAACAGCATATGCATGTGTGGGAACCAGGCCCCACTTGTCTCCTTCAGCTTCAGTCATCATTCCAGTCGATGCAGTGATGAGGACGTCCCCCTTGTGAAATCTGGAATCACCCCAACAGACAGAGTTAAAGTGAGGCCCATGTACAACCTCAGACCACACCATCTTCCCCTTCGTCTAAGGGTTCAGATTGAAATCTTTTCAAAAAGACACTATTCCTAAGACCCCCTGAAGTACTTGAACAAGAATTCCATTTCTATTTCATGGCATATCAGATCCATTATCACACTCCCCACACTATCAGTTTTAGACAACTTACTTCTGAGGTGGAAACATATCAATAAAAGAAGGAAGCAAATGCTCAATTTTCAAATGATTTACAAATAAAGATGACATGAAATGCCAAATGCACTTCCTTCAAAGTGGTATTATTTATCAAATCATTGAGTTTTCTAGTTTCACTAATGAATATTATTATATAGACAGTTTTCTAGTCTGTATATGTTAAAAACATTTTTTTTGAAGTAAAGGCGGCTATATCCACCGGCTGCCCTAGAATCTGTGAAGTGAACTAAGAGCAACGGCCATCTCCCACCTGTATGTGAGCTACTCATGAGCTACCGTCCCCTTTGTCTTCAGGCCTCTCTTCCCATCATCCCTCAAGTTGGCAAGCACTAAGGAAGTACAAAGTAATTCTCCCACATCAGACATTCCAGATTCAGATGTTTCACACTGTCAATAATCTGGATTAACTGTACCTCTTGTGTATCTATCAGTGAGGATAACTGAAGGCTGGCTGCAGCAAGTACATAAAGTGAAGTCTTTTAAAAATACAATTTCCCTAACAACTGAAGGTGACAACCTCTGTAATATCTATTCTAAATAAGGCATGAAGTTTCAACACAGCCTCTTTTATTGTGAAAAAAGAGAGAGAGAAAGATGTTTACCTTTGATAGAGCATTCGGAAGCAATTGTCCTTACTGAAGGTCTGGCTGTCTGAGTGCATGGCGATCCTCTCTGGTATCCACCCCGTCAGTGCGTGCAGGTCAATGTTCTGCAACGTGAACACATTTCAGGACTGTCAACGCTGTTTTAAAGCTCTAACTGCATCTCCAGGGTAGCCGTGATATTTCACTGATTTGATATAATGATTTTGATAGGAATGAACAAGAACGTAGTAAGTTGTTTTCTGTAAGTAGTATGTTTCTTATTTAACTCAAATTCCTACCTGGATTTAAGCACAAGCTCATCTTTTCCTTGTCATCTTTGCTGCTTTTCCTGAATACATTATATGAAAACTCAAAACAAACAACAGAAAAAATGCTTTGATGATAATCAGTATTTAGTAAGTTCTTACAATAGTATAGTTACTTTTCTAATGTTTTACGTAATTTTCATTCTCTCTCTAAGCTGCACTGGGTAACATAACAGGCAATGGATTAGAAAGCTAAACTAAGAATATCTGAAGGATAGAGCAGTGGACTATGTAGGTGGGGAAGAAATTTTAATATCCTACTGCATTTACCTATGACCTATGCATTCTTTGACTAGCATTGTAAGAACCAGAAGAACGAAGGAGGCTGGGTACTAGGCAAGGAAATCATCCGGGTACAGATGATGGGTAATGTGCACGTATTTCATCATTTAATCTTTACAACTCTGAGAGGTGGGCATTACTCTCATATCACAGACAAGAAGGGAGGTTAAGAAAGATTAAATACATTTTCTAAGGATATGGGCCGGTTAGTGTTATAACTCAACATCGTGCTAATCTAATTTCTGGCGCGAGCCCAGTAGTTTACCTTGTATAGCTGAAGAACATTGGTACAAACCTCAGTTTTACAGGCTGTGTTAAGATTGGGGAAAACTAACAAATAAAACACTCCTTGAACCTGAATTTACAAATCAAAAAAATATCCACGAGGATGACACTACGACATACCCCTGTGATCTGAAGCGGCTATGTTGAACGCGCACGCTGTGTTTAATGGGCCCTGAGTCCCAACACGATGGCAGACAGGTGCATTTAAGCTGTCCTGAATACTGAACTACGCAGCCGTTGCTCAAATAATGCCATCCTGTTACACTGTTCATGAGATGACGCAGGAACCTGACTCTTGTTTCTCTCAGTCCACAATAAAACTGGCTTCAGTCTACACCATTCTGCTGAAAAGCCGCGGAACCCGCGGACAATGTTAAGTGAGGACTTCCTGTGCGATGTGCTGACCTTACAGAAGAAACTATGTGCTCCCACAATAAGGTGACTGGCCAACATGTTTTACAGGCTGATAGTCTCTTTTGCTTCCTTCCAACAAAAACAGCAGCCATACTCTCTCAAACGTAAGACCGTCACATAAGACAACAGGAGTCTGTGTCTGGATCATCCCGTTACTTACTGAATTGGATCCTGGGAAGTCATACCCTCCCATGACCTTCATGTACGCTTTTTCAATGAGAGAGACCCACAGTTCACTTTTGTTGTTAGAATAAGAACAGAGCAGTTCTCCCTTATGATCAACAGGTAACTGATCATCAATTATCACCTGGGGAGAGAGAACAGTCATTTCCTTAGCTGGTAAAAATACCTTAAAATCTTTTCTATGAAAAAAATATCTTTCATACTGATAAATTAAAAGGCATGATGATATGCCTATTATTAAGGTAGTGACAGTTTCCTATTTCTACAGTCTGATCAATTTAAAAATGTTATATAATATTTTTATTCAAGTTTACAAGCTAACATCCCTGTCAGGTAATAACCTTTAGCCAATTAGATGTTAAATGTTATGAATCCACCAACAAAATTACTAGGGATTCTAGAAATGTACATATCTAAAATAATTACTTTTTGAAACTTTCTATAAAATTTTCCAAAATCATTAAAAAATAAACTTTATATTTGCCATGATTTTTAATTTTTATTAACAATTTTTTAAAATTTATTTTTATTTTTTAGAGAGAGAGGAAGGGAGGGAGAAAGAGAGGGAGAGAAATATTAATGTGAGAAATATCACTTGGGTGCCTCTCGTATTGATAGATGACCTGACTGGGGACCAAGCCCGTAACACAGGCATGTGCCCCGCCCGGGAATCAAACTGGTGACCTTTCCCTTTGAGGGATGATGCCCAACCAAGCCACACCAGTCATGGCATAATTTTTATTTTTAATTACTAACATATGTTACTGATAGCAGTATGTATAATATCACAGATTCAAAATCAATGAAATGTTCAAATGTTTACATGTTTTTAAAATGTTTACATAAGTAACATTTCTTAACGATTATACTCGATATTCAAAGGTAGGGAAGGGAGAGACAGAGGGGTTGAGTAGGAGAGATATTATTCACCTTTCTTGGGACACCATTGAGGTGAAGTTTTACCATATACTTTCCACATGGATTGTACTCTGGCTCACCATCCTTATTCTGAGGGTAAATTATGCTTTTGTAAGAAAAATAAATATTGAAATAGCAACATTAATATTCAATATAACTATGATGCAGAACATTATACTTAGACATGCTATTGTCTTAGCAATTTAATAAAAATAAGCATGAGAATCTTTATAGTAAGGCCTAGAAAAAATTTCACTGTAATCAAAGTGTTTTTAAGGTAAATAAATGAATAAACTATCTTATGAGATCATATAGCATGGCATAAATGTCACAATATTGTGAAAAATGCTCAGTGTTAAATTAAGTGGATATATTTTAAGTCAATTAAAATAGCTTAGTATTGGCCCCAAGAAATAAAGAGAAGACCATTTCAATTAACCACAACTAAGGCAGGGAGATAAAGTTAAAGCAACTCTGATAAAAGTTACATAAAATTATCCAATAAGATACTTGTAAAAACAATCAGCATCAATTTCCTTTCACACACTGCACATTATGTACTCATGTGACTTTTACCCAAGATGGGTCTGTGTCTAATCACCTTCGCACTTTCGGGACTTAACACACAAAAACCACTGAGGGACAGCTGCATGAAAAAATTATGAAGCTTAATTTTAACCTAGTAAAACTTTCAAAAACTCAAAGAAAAACAATTTCAGTAACATCTCTTTACCTTCTACAGCAGTTCCAGCCAGAAGAAATGTTACTTCATATTACATATATTTTATATTAAAAGTTAAAGGTAAGATTACCTTTAATATATTTTATTTAACCCATCTCCAAAATATTATGATTTTGCAGTATAAAAATCTGAGATATTTTGCCAATTTCACATTTGTGTGTGCAAAGTTTTCCAAATCCGACACACTCTACACTCAGAACCCATCTCAATTCGGACTAGCCTTCAGGTGTTCAGTATCCTCATGCGGCTGGTGGCCACCATGTGGTACACTGTGATGACAAAAATGACACAGTTTTCCTTAAACTAATTTCATCTGTTCCAAGAAATATTTATTCTACATATATTAACTACATGCATACATGTCCTTACACTGTTTTAGCAAATCTGTTCACATTCACAGATCATCTGCTTAACACACAAGGACCACAAGACTCTGAGTAGTACACTCTTCACTTTCTGTGACGGTAAGGCCCAACTTTTAAAATTCTAATTAAGAGACAATGAGATGAAAAGGGCTAAAGGAATAAATAGAAAATTTTACCTGGTAATCAACTTCTTATTAAATCGTCTTTCATATGCTGCACTAATT
The DNA here is from genome assembly GCA_007922815.1 of Macrotus californicus. Classification (NCBI taxonomy): domain Eukaryota; kingdom Metazoa; phylum Chordata; class Mammalia; order Chiroptera; family Phyllostomidae; genus Macrotus; species Macrotus californicus. Next base: position 12,857 of record VMDR010011976.1, read on the forward strand.
GCCAGTGATGCAACAAAGGAACAATCTGACACTATTGTCTGTTAATAAGAATTTATTAACATATTTCATTCATTCATGTAATTTCAACATTTCCACAACATTTAAGCATTGCACTTAGCACCTGACTTTTTATTCTAAATATCTTGACTACTGCTTGAGTATGAAATAAATAGAAATGCCATACTGCCAACTCACACATATTTTGTTCAAATAAATCCTTGAAATGCCAAAGTATTTCACTAAAGTAAATTTAGAATAATTAAATATGGATGATGCATTCCTTACATGAACAAAAGCATACTTACTGAATCACAGTTTTTAACGACAAAAAAATTAAAGGCATTTTTAAAGTTGGCTTGTGACCAATTAAAATGAATGTGCATATCAAAAGATTCTTGAATCAGTATTTCAGGATCATTGTCTTCCACTGATGTGGAAGACACCTGTGACTTCAATGCAAAACTTAACTGAAGTTTGCAATAAAGCCATGATGTCTCAACGCTGAAGTGTCTTCAACAAGCCCAGTTTCCTTCTACCTGCTATGTCTACTCTTATCAAAGGCGAAACAACATTCTCCACTTTCTCATCTGCAAGCGTGTATCAATAATTAGGGTCTGTATAAAAATCTGTGACTGCTCCAAACAGTCATTCCTACTTTTATTTCTTCAGCGTGTCTACGTCCAAGTGTCATGCATCTGAATATATAGTAAAAATCTAAGGAAAAAAGCCAAACCTATATTCAAATTATTTTAAAATGCTAGCTTTCACATAAAATTTACACAAAACAAACGTTCACCTGCTTGATGCTGAAGCTGGACACCGTGTAGATCATTGTGGGGTTGCTGGTGAGCTCTTCAGGGCGCACCCATTTGGAAAACATAGCTTTCTGCTTAGGTGATAATGGCAGCTTGCCCAATCTATCACTGAGGTAAGAGTAATAAAATCAATCTTAGATGACTCAACCATGAATCCTGTCAATCTGATCATCCTCCCCAATTAAAAAAAACCACCCAAAAGACAAACCAGGTAACTGAAAACAGAAGAGCAACTGAAATTCATTACTACTTATTTAAAAATATAATTTAAAAAAAGATTTTTATTTATTTATTTTTAGAGAGGGGGAAGGAAGGAGAAAGAGAGGGAGAGAAATATTAATGTGTGGTTGCCTCTCATGTGCCCCCTGCTGGGGACCTGGCCTGCAACCCAGGCATGTGCCCTGACTGGGAATTGAACCAGCCAGGGCTAAAACTATAATTTTAAAGTTTAATATAACATGGTTATATTATGGAGCAATTCAGTTTTGATAAAATGGAGTCATTAGCAACAATAGAAGCTGATGCATTCAAAATGACCTAGGAGCCTACAGATCTTTATGTTGGTTCTTAACTCTGCAAGGCTAATAATGAGAGTGGCTATTTACTGTGTTAATAGCCATATACCAGGCACTATGCTAAAGTACTTTACATACATTCTTCATGGAGTCTTCAAAACAATTCTGTTAAAGCACATTTTTGAAAAAGGCTTAGTGTGATTAAGTAACTTGCCAAGGTCAAACAGCTAGGAAGTAGCAGAACTGGTGTTTGAACCCAGGCCCTGGCACCAAATCCACCATTCTTATCCATTACCCTCTACTCACTGTATGCGCTGGCAAACTATATTGTGTATCGTTTCTCTAAAATTGACACAGAGTACAACAGCAAAAACATCTACCTCTCCTTCAAACCTCTTCCATAGCAAGGGCAACAAATCTTTGGGTTTCAAAAGATTTCTAGGAAAGTACAAAGTACATGAGGTGCAAATTAAAACAGCTGAAACATTCTTTTCTAAAAGAACATTCACAGATGTCAGGAGAAAGGAGGTGCGTGGTTAGAGGCGATCTGCAAACTCCTTCGAAGTGCTGGTTTCTGCACTGGGGGCATCTCCACTTTTAAGAAGCCAATGTTTACTGTAACCCTCCCCAAGTACAACAGCATATGCTACATAACATTCCTCAGACTTTTCTGATAATCATCTCATAGACCTTACGGAACCGTTAGTGGTCTGGGTAACATTTTGGTACCTGCTAGTGTCAAAGGTGATTGTAAATAGAAAGTGGGCTGAGTGAATTTGGAAGAATTTAAAGACAGCCACCACAAACTGTGAGGGAAAAGAGTAAGGCGGATTCAATGTATGCTCTGGTTACTTGGTACTGTCGCACCCTGCCGTGTGAACCATAACGCGGAGTAAACTCGGTGCTCCTTAATATTTGATCTCCAAAGTCACCACTAAATGCCAAATTAGATGTGTTTTTTCTTATAGATTTAAAAATATTAAAACTTTTTTATAAGTGTAATTTTTGTAATACGTGATCAGAACTGAAAAGGATAAAACAATCAGTGTTCTATCAAAGATTCATAAATTGTGAAGTCTTTTCTCATCTCTGTTATCTCTGAATTTAAGTATGTTTTATGTTGCTTTTCTTCTGCTTATTCTCACCATAGAATAATCTAGAAAATGAAAAAGGAAAACATCTGGCCAGTTAGGGTAGTCCATTTTAGTATTTATTCTCGATTTTCCTTCAAGTTTAATTAACTCAGTAAGAATTTACTGAGAACCTACAATATATGTCATACCTTGTGCTAGGCACAGGAGTGCAACTTAATTAAAACACATGTTTTCTGTGCTTGATGCAGTTTATTACAATCTAGGGTGAACTACAGGCATTGAGCAAGTAATCACACACAAAAATGTATCATTTCAACTGTGACGGGGGCTATGACTAAATTAGGGGAGTTTGTACAGTGTTATATTTTACTATTTCAATTACATTGTAAGCACTTTCCCGTGCTATTTGATTCTTAGAAACTTGTTTGTGGCTGTATAATATTCTTCTTATGGTTACTCTGTTGTATGAGTACTAAAAATATAATTATTATCTTAATTTATTATACAAAGATTGGCATTACAAGTTGACGTCTGTACTTGAATGTAACTATCTAAGAACACAGTATCTTCTACCCATTCTCTACCTGTCACGCTTCAAAGAGTTCCAGCTGGCCTGCCAGTGAGTGACAGGGCTGGGGGGGAGCCGGATACTCTGAGTGCTGGCTGCAGGATAAAGTCAGTTTCTATGCAACTGACTCAGTCCTTAATGACCACTTCCTCTAAAAAATCTGTGTGTGTTGGGGAGCATGTGGGTGTCAGGATGGGGGTGAATTTGAAGTTTAAAGTTTGAAATAGAAATAATATGTGGTCTGCTTGCTTTCGGTTTAGACAGGCTCTGAGGCCAACCGGATTCACACGGAGGCCAGGCCAGAGTGTGCGTTACATCTGATGACTTACTTGCAGACAAGCACTTATCCAGGCTGCATTATTGCAACTAGTTTGCTAAAGCCCCAGGCTGCGTTCTTACACTAAGAAAAACATTCAGGAAACATCAGGCAAGTTTAGGAAAAATTAATTTAAAAAACCTTGCACTCAAAAAAAAAAAATACTAGGATAACTGATTCATATGTTCACAGTTATAATAATACAGGTGGATATCTTTTCAGAATGTCCCTTAAAGTGAGATTACTGGTCAAAGGAGCATAAACATTTGTAAAGTATTTTAAATGTATAGCCAAACCGTGTGACATAATTCAGTATTTAATGAAATAATTATTTTTCTGTTAACCCTTATCATATAGTGCTTACTATATAACAAGCACCACTATAGGTGGTTTATATTTCATCAACCCATTTAATTACCATTGTAACAGTGTGAGGTGTATTCTACTGTTATTTTAACATCTAAGGCAGATTAAAGCCACATGCAGCATCACATAGGGCATGACATTGAACAGCCTGGCTCTGGAACCTGCACTCTTAGTGTCGGTGCTATAAGGCCTCCCACAGACACAGAAAGCTCTGGGACCCCACTCGGTGACTAGCATCGCAGGGCCTGCCTGAGTGAAGAAACCAGATTGGTGACTTATTGGCTTTGAGATGTCTGGCTTCTGCCCATCTAAGAACAGGGAAACACCAGAAATGAGAAAGCAGCTCTTTTATTCTCTATAGATCCTGCATATAAGAAGCATTCCAATTTCTGATGTTTGCTGATAATATGCAGAAATTTTGAAAAAACAAAAAGATTTGAAAAAGTTAAATCACCCAGTTTTGCTATCAATAAAACTAAACATTTTGCTGTATCTATAAATATATGAAAAGAAAAAAAATCTAAATGTTGTATGCATGATTTTCTTTTTCATTAGATAGCAAGCTACATTTTTCCTACATTTTTCAAGGACTTATTTTTTTATGGGAAGCATAATATTTAATAATATGGATGTACCGTTATTTAGTCATTTCCATATTGTTAGATATTTCACTTGTTTCAATAATTTTTTGCTTTAACTGATGCTTTGATAAATACTCTTTGTGTGTGTGTGTATATATCAATTCAACACACACACACCCCTTTATCCAAATTTTGATTTCCTTAGAATGACCAGACACTGGGAGTCTTGAACCAAACAATGTTTTTAAGACCCGTTACATAGGCTGCCCCTGCTCCGTAAGGCTGTGCTAACACTTTCATAGTTAACCCTTTCTTGAATTGTATCTTAGTAAACAACAATGTTGCCATTCCACTCCAGAGTTCCATTCTGCGCTCTTTGTGACTTTCGTTTCCGTTGTAAGCAAGCCCCAATCCAACAAATACTTACTGAGTACTTCCTTTGTGCCATGCACTGAGCTAGACACTCTGAGGACAATGCAAGGCGAAAGGAGACCCAAGCAAATGATAAGAGAGGGGCTCTTGTTATGTTTCCCCAGCTCCTCCCCATAGTCATACTTCTCTTCCAAATTTTTTAATTATAAATTTTAATTTCAAGGCTATAAATTTAATTAGACTTCAGAATATGAAAAAAGTGCTGAAAATGAAAATCACAGAAGAAAAATTATAATAGTGCTTACTTACCAGAAAGGCATTGGATAGGCAAAACGTTCCCTCAGGTCAATATTCATGAAAGGAACATATTCTATACCATTTATTTTTGATGTAGTCCTATAAAACACAAGAAAAAAAATCTAAAGTAAGTGTTCAAATTACCAAACTTATGAAGTCCTTAAAAATTTAAATGACAATGTATGGTACTGTTATGAAATTAAACCAACAATCTCATGTTGATAGGTTTATTTGGACAAAATTTTTACAAAACAGTTAAATATCAGAGAATAACTGAGTTAATTCAATTCAGTGGAGGTTATTTTTTAAGACTAACTTCCTCCATGACAAAACAGCAGTCCCCAGAGAGGCCCATGCCACAGGCACTGAGAGAGTCCTCGCCACCAGGGCACAAAGTGTGATCCATCCTAAACCACAAGGAGAAAGTGACTGCCTAGTTACTCTTGTTTTTAAAAACCATGACATTTATAATTCTCAAAATATGCTCTTCATATTTTCTGGGCATCAGAATATGGAGTGGACAGTGGAAAAAGGAAGTGTCGTAAATAACATCTACAGCCTCCAGACAAGTTAAAGAAATGTGGCTTGTAGTGGCTTTGTGTATTTTCTTCTTATTTTGTGTATTGCTTATTTGTATGTATTAACTGCTTCCTTCTCCTGTTTCTTTCCCTCTTTTTATTTAGAAGTAAGTGCAGGGTGACTTCACAACTTAGTCTCCAGATGCCAATATCCAGGGAGACTGACTGAATTTAAGAAACAATCAAATTCAATGGATACAATGAGTGTGTGCATCCTTTGAAAGGACAGTGCTTTCTGCCTGCATGAAGGGTGGCTGCATTTTGTTAGGCAGAAATGCTGGGTGTTTTATTGTAGTACGGAATGTCATGTGTGTACAGAAGAGAGCTTCTGGAAGCTGGGTAGCTCGAGTGTTGGACTGTTCTTAATTTGTCTCTCAATTCCAAAACCGCCCTTTTTTATCTTGTTCTGTGTTGTGTTGGTTCATATGCAATTTGCTAGCCAAAGAGAGCCAGACTAGTAGGAGAATTAAAATTTACAGCAGGAAAACAAAGAAAAATGCCCTCAGGAAGCTGCTGGATAGAAAGGGGCTCTTTCAGCTCAATTTTAGGAAATTAAAAATGAGCTTCACTTGCACAACCCTATGTAGGTTGGGTCCTACAGCCACACTGACTCAGAGATTTATCCCACCTACGCTAGCTCAGAATGTAATCAAGAATTTCCATATCACTGTTGTTTTGCATTTTTAACACCCTGCAGGGGTGTCCAACCTTTTGGCGTCTCTGGGCCACACATCAAATACACAAACACCAATGAAAACAAAAACATCTCATAATGTTTTAAGTAAATTTATGATTTTTTGTTGGGCTGCATTCAGAGCCATCCTGGGCCGTGGCTTCGACACCCCTGCCATAAAAGGCTTGTATAGACACTGAGCTGGCTTCCTAGATCAGAAGATGGCAAATGTTTTCTGTAAAGGACCAGACAGAATATTTTGGCTTTGTGATGAGGCCTCTGTCACATAGTTTTGTTTTGTTTTTTTCTCCTCTTTTTTTGCAGTTCTCTAAAGAAATGCAAAAATCAGTTACAACTTAAGGCTGCTGAACCCCTAGCCTAGACTGCTACTTCAAGGTAACAATTTATTTCTCCCATCAGGGCTCCAGTTACAAAGTTGCACAGATGACTGACTGGTCTGCCACAGCTTTACTTTGCTCCCTAACCTTTCGTGCTCAATTTTGAAGAACGCTAGGATTTTCAGGAATACACATCTAGCAGAAATGTTAATACTAAAATATATTAGAACACACTTTAAGTATTTCAGGTTGATACTATATGGCAACATAATTTATAATTACATAATAATAGCATTATACACTGTATTAAAGATGTGAACGACTCAGCAAACCTAATGAGAATAAAATTACTTGTTTTATGTTAACAAAATTGTTTATTACAATGAATCATAAACTAATTTACCTGAGAACTTCTATTTCTTCTGCTGTGTATCTCTGTCCTTGCGCATCACATGACTGTGGACTTATAAATGGCTGAGCTCTTTCAAGGAAGGGATTAGTTCCTAGTGGAAAATGTGTCCTTGTTGGAGGTGGTTTTGGTTTAGTATTGGTCGACTTGATTTTGCACAATGGCTTTGTTAAAGGCTCACTCAATGCTTCTGCTCTATAATAGAAAGGTACAGAAAAATTGTTCTAGTTTTCCTTCTCGCACTGCTTTCCAGAAAACAAAATTTACTTCAAGAACCACTCAAGCATTCCTAGTGTAAAATTAGTATATAAAATTCTTACATACTAATCAACTGTTCACTACTTAAGCTACTCCTAAAGGTATCTTTGCAAACAATATTCTATTAACATTGAGTACTTATTGCATGTCAGATACTATGCAAGGAAGACACAAGAATGTATCAAATAGCCCTGGCTGGTGTGGTTCAGTGGATTAAGCACTGGCCTGCAAACCAAAAGGTCACCAGTTCGATTCCCAGTCAGGGCACATGCCTGGGTTGCAGGCCAGGTCCCTGGTGGGGGGTGCTTGAGAGGCAACCACACATTGATGTTTCTCTCCTCTTTCTCCCTCCCTTCCACTCTTTCTAAAATTAAATAAATAATAAATCTAAAAAAAAAAAAGAAAAAAGAATGTATCAAATACAACCCCTACTCTTAACATGCTCATAGTTTTGTGGGGAAAGAAAGAAAACTATATCAAAAGTGACAGATGCTAAGATAAACTATGGCAGGCAAGTGACTGCACAGCAGAAGATATTAATGAACCGAGGAGAAGGTCGATCAGGGAATGTTCTTTCTGAACTGATGTTTGAGCTGCAGAGAGGTCCACCTGGGGAGTGAGGAAGCATTATCAGCAGCGAGAACAGCATATGCAAATGTGTGGAAGTATGAAACAGCATAGTGAGCTAAAATAACTTCAAAGGAATGGCTGCAGTCTCTGTGAGCAGTTCCAATGAGGGGCAGCAAGAGATGCGACCAGTGGCAGGGGTTGGATCACAGGCCTCACGTGGCATTCAAGGAAATGTTGACTTTGTTCTGCCAAAGAACTAACAAGCTGAAAAATAAAAGCTCTTAACCTGAGGTTCATATATGAGCCTCAGGAGTCTTGTGAATACTCTGGAATTATATTCCAAAAGATTTTATGTACATTGTTCTTAGAGGATGGATCCATCATTTTGAACAGATCCTCAAAGGTGCCTGTGACTGACCCACCCCACTGCATGGAGGAAACACTCAGAGAATACTAGATGGCTTGTCTGCAAGGGTCATAAAAGCCATCCCTGACTCTGACTGAGGACGGAAGTCAAAATGGAGAAGGTAACTACAGGTCAAGTATCCCTAGCTTCAAGAATCGGGAAAAACAAGCGGAAGGTGAGATGACAGTTTATGAAAAGATGACTTTTTACATCAGTAACAGAAGAAGGGCTGGGGCTGCTACCCAGTCAGAGCCTCCAAAGGAGGTAATTTCAAGAGAAGGTAATTTTATGAACTATAGCTAAAGAGCAATTTCCACCCTCTTCCTTTGTCAAGAGGTCCAATTCTATTGTGCAAATCCATTCACTCTTGTAACGAGTGCCCACTGAGCACATTTTATATGTCTAGCACTCTGCTATGTGCCTGGTTGTAACAATGAACAAAATGACGTTTTCTGTGCTCACAGAGCTTGCGTTGAGGTGATGGGGGTTGGAACGGACACAGACATTAACAACAAACATGATAGACGGTAAACATCATGCCTTAGAAAGTGGTAAGTGTTACACAAGAGAACATTAGAATAGAGTAAGCAGAGTCAAAGTACTGAAGGAGGTTCAATTTTACAGTTTTAGGGCAGGCTTTATTAAGAGGGGACATTAGAGCGAGGGGCGGGAGGAGCTGCGCACATTTGGGGAATGTGTCCGGCTGTGAATGGGTCATTCTCAGTTTCCCACTTTCAGTGTTAGCCCTGGAAGGCTCTCTGGAAGTTCTGCTCTTTCGAAGTCTGATATTACAAAACAGAAGGGAAGTCTCCCATTTACAAATATCACCATCATTTTGTTCCACACACAGAAAAAGCTAAAGGAAACATTTCTTGATGTTATGTTCTGAATTTAAAGCAGGGAACCAGAGAAAAATATATGCACTCAGAGGAAGAAGGGGGACTTGCTCCAGATCTCCGGTAAGAGATGGAGATTTGTTACGAGCTCCAACACATGTAGATAAATGTCACATTTAAGTGACACAACACACTCCCACCCACGGATAAGAACTCGAGTGACCAAACTCACCTATCTAGTGCCTGCCGAGCCAACTGTTTCAGTTTATTTTGCAGGGTTTTATCAGCAGTTTCAGAGGACTTAAGAGAAAGAGAGACAGACATTCTGAAGCGAAATTATTTAATTCCCTTAATCCATGATATTTCTAAGCAAAAAAATTAACCATGCACATTACACCTCTCGAAATTATGAGAGAATAAACCAAGGCATTTTCATCCTTGAAGGTATCACGTAAAACAGTGTTGAGAACCTGCCACTGAGGTAAGCTTTAAGGCCACATAAAGTGGACGGGTGGTTAAGTGGAACACGGCTATATGACCACGGTGCCATGGAAGGCTGAGCAGCAGCGACCTCAGGAGACCAGCACTTGCATCCTGTCTCAGGTACCCCAAGAGACAGGCTAGATGGTTCTCCTGAATGCAACAACCTGGACAAAAGACCAGAGCTTTAAACAGTACTGCGACCGCTCTCTACCACTTTACCGCAGCCCCCTGTCAAATCCACTGCTCTTAGGCACTGGACCCCTCAAAGCAACAGTCCCACCCAGGGCTCCTCAGAGAGCAGTAAAAATCACTCAGCAGAGATTTAACGCTGCAAGCTAATAAAGCTCTCCCAAACCACTACCTTAGTTAGTGTATGAAACTGAAAAAAAAAGAGGGCGGGGAAGTTTATTCTAAATTCATGACGGTGGATTCTTCCTATAATACATTAATTTTAGTTATATATAAAAAGGTTAAAAAAAGAGTACACGTAATTTAGAAAACGACTGCCTAATAACGCAATCCTAATGCTGCTAAAATTTTAACAAGACGTTAAAGCCCATGAGTAATTTTCTACTCTTCATAATCTTTCAATGAACAATGCCCATTTATAATGACAGCAACTTTTTCTTTCAGAAATTAAGTACAATTCACTGGTACAGAGAGAAGTCTCTCGGCACAAGCCCACCAAGCTTAACTTGGCCCTACATACAGTTTTCAGACAGAGGTCCACAGCCTCCGTGTACAGCTCTATGGCGTCCTCGATGTTCTCCTTTTCATCTTCGTCAAAAGCTTGCGTGACGAGGAAATGGGCGCGCTCCAAGTCCAACTGATGTTTCGATTTCAGGGGACCAGCACTCTTTGACTGCACTAGGGCAGGAAAAAGCCGCAGGAGAAATGTTACCTATGTGTCTGCCCAGGAAACAACACACCGGTTCAAGACATTTAACACATTCTTTACCAAAACTCTATAATCCTTCGTTTAAAAAAAGTTTCGTAAGGTGGAGTTGTGCTAAAACCACTGATCTGTACACTATAAAAAAGGGAATTTCATGGTATGTGAACTTACTGGTGTAGAATCAATATATATGTGTTTTTTTTTCTTTAAAAAAGCTTTGTATTTGTCTCTTAAAGGTACATGATGATTTTTAAAACTTTACCTCTCAGTAACAGCTCTCTGAAGTATGTCTTAATCTCAGTTATAAAATGAGGATACCAAAACTAAAAATGTAAAATATCTAGCTTAGGATTTCTCTGCCTTGGAACTACTGACATTGTCCTCTGGGTACTACTTTGCTGTGGACTGTGCTGTGCATTGTAGGATTTTTCACAGTGTCCCTGGCCTCTAACAAACTAGATGACAGAAGCATATTCCCCACCTCCCCCGAGTGTGAAACCCCTGAATCTCTCTAGACATTGCCAAATGTCTCCTGAGGGGCAAACTGCCTCCTACCTGAGAATGACTGATCTAGACTGTTTTCATACCTACAAGTGAAGGGTAGAGACTGAACTTAGATTATTTAATTATTTATTAATGTCTAATGATGCATGAACTTTTTACTGGCCTCCTGCCTACCAAGGGGTGTGCCCCACTTTTGCTGCCTTAACACCTCAGATCTTCGGTGTCACTGACCTCAGACACCACTTTGCTGTCCACAGTACTGCAGGTGGTGGTCTTTCGGATGGACTGCATGGCCTTGCTATTGTTCAGGGCATCACAAAGATCAAAGTCCTCCCCTTCTTTTAATGGGGAGCAACCTCAGCCTCTAGCTTGAGCTTGAGGTTCAGCAGGGCCTTGTATACTCTTGGATGTGGCACAGCCCCTCTGCCCAGGTCTGAGCCAGCTCTGACTCCAGGTGTAGCCAAACCCTGTTGGACTGTTCCATCTGCAGGGCATAGTGAATCTCCACCTTCCTCAGGCTGTTCTCCAAACGGGCCTTCTGATTTCTCATCGAATCCAGACAGATCTCCAAGGACTGGACTGTATGCCTCAGCTCCATGAATGTCAACTCAGAAGTGCCTATCTCAGTGGTCTGAGAGGTGACCACTGTGGTGTTCTCTTTAATTTGCTAGGACCAGTACTTGTCTAGCTCCTCCTCATTCTTCCGAGCCAGCTCGTCATACTGGGCCCAGATGCCTACCCGCCATGATCTTGCCTGAGATCTGGGGGGGAACCAACTCCACGGTCAACCCACAGTTGGAGATACGGTTTGTGGACCATTTACTACCTCCCATCCTTATGGTCCTTCTTCAAGAAGAGCAGCTCCTCCTTGAGAGCCTTGATCCTTGTCTCCGGCTGCAGCTGGGTAATATCACTGTCATCAACGACCTTTTGGAGCTCACTGATGCCACTCTCCACAGACTGGTACGGGGCCAGCTCTGTCTCATACTTGAGTCTGACGTCACCAGCAGCAAGAGAGTCATTACCAATCTGCAGGACAATGCGGGCATTGTCCACAGAGCTTGCAAAGATCTGAGCCCTCAAGCCCTTGATGGTCTTGAAGGAATGTCCCTAGTCTCTGACCTGAGGCCCTTTTCTCCAGGTCTTCCTGCATTTTGCTCTTCAGTCTCTGATTATCAGCCTCCAGGCTCTCTGCCCTCCACAGGCAGGAGGGCAGGCAGTCATTTGGGCACTGCAAAGTCTCCCCGCTCTGGGCACCCCTGTGCCAGCCAGACTCCCGGCCATCCCTGCAGCCAGGCCTCCGGACCACCAGCAGCCCAATCTCCCAGTGTCTGCACGGATGCTGGCCATGCTGCTGGCTGGCTGGACCTGGTGGCTGGGCGACTGGACAGAGCCCAGGGTCTGGGAGGTGGAGAAGCTGGAGCGAGTGCTGAAGCTCCCATTGTTCGGGAAGGAAGCCAAGAGGCCAAGAACCAGGTTCAAGCTGCCTCAACTTAGATCCTTTAATTCCAAGTCTTTTAATTCCAAGCTCTTTAATCTACACTGGTGAATTTCCTGCCCCAAAAGTAACTCATCTCTCAAAAGTCTCTTCACTATCAGCAGATTTTATGTTTTAAAAACTAGGTTTCTGAACAAGACTTTTACTTGATAAATAACTCTTCCATTTAAAATAATTAAGGAAGCCATTTAATTCTCCACAGATTACATTTCCTTTGTTGAATAAAATGAGTCAAAAAGCTGGCAAAAGAATTAAGGTATGTTATGCTTTAAAAACCCCTCTGAACTTTACTTCTGTTTCCCTGGCAAGTCTTTATTCTTTCAGGAGATAAGGGTTGTCACATTCTGTGCCTCATTATCACATTTAGAAACTTAAGAACTTCATTTACTTGGTTGGGAAAATAAAGTTCCTTTGATTCATGTCAATGTACCTTTTTATCAAGTGTGGCCCTGATGCACAGGCAGTCCGTATTTTAATAGATACGATTTCTGGGACCTGTCTTAAAGTAAACCACCTGTCTTTAAGGGGACTGTCATAACAAGAAATCCAATCATCAAAACTACTTTATCCTAACTTTGTGCCTATAACTACTGCTCCTGTCTATTCAGAATGCACGTTTTTGGAATGCGGCACAAAGCCTATCAGGTAATGCTGAATAAGTGAAGATTCCCCTAAGCCAGCGACTTTCAACCAGTGTGCTGCGAGAATTTTCATAACAGGAAATACCTGACTAGTTAAGGGCACTGACCTCTTTTTCCTTAGACTGTCAAGTAGAACAATGACAACAGCCAAGACAAAAATAGCCATCTGGTGTGAACGAATCAAAATAATACCTATTTTTTTTGGTCAGACTGGCAAAAAAATATGTTTTGGTGTGCCATAGAATTTTAGTAATTAGCTTATGTGTGCCATGAGAGGAAAAAGGTTGAAAATCGCTGCTCTAAGTTGCTTGTGGCTTTATTATATGGCCACAGTAAAAAGGGTTAAAAAGATGAATGAATTTCTGAAACAAAATGTCAACAGGTGATTATTTTCTCTCTTACCCATGTGAACAGCAGAGTTTGAAAGAAGCCCCTCACCTCTAATAAAACTGTGATCATTAGGCCTGTGGGTACTTGTTTCACAGCATTGGTCATGCTGTTTGTGAACAAACACACAGGCTGTTCCAGATCTCTGCTTATCTGTCACTTTTCCAAGGGATGGTTTAAAAAAACAGTGTAGCTAAGGTCTTGAGGTTGATGATACTGATAGATAATAGAAGAGACTGTGACCCTCCTGCTGAAGTCTTTAAACCCTGAGGAGGAGTTGTCATTTAATTTTAATATCAGGAGAGGGAATGTGGCAGATTTTAAAGCAGGGCCCTAACCCTGACTTTGACAATGATAGAGTCAGATGTAAATAATTCACCATCTCAATACCTCTGGAAAATTAGAAGACTGGACTGTATTATCGCTGAGATTCTTCTTCACAGATACATCACTTATTTACATATTATGACTTTTAAAGCTGTGATTCCCAAAAGAGGAACAAGCAGCAAGGGACTGAGGATCACGATCCAAAAACAAAAAGGAAAGAGAAACATAGGGGACAAGTAAAATGTGCTGGAAGACAAGAAAAAAAATACAGTGACAAATTTAGTCATCTTTTACTAACCTGCTGAATGTAAAGCCTGAACTCTTTCCAGATACTCATTTATTTTTTCTTGAATGCGTTCTAGGCTTGATCCTGCCATCTCAGCATAAATTAATGCTTGTGCAGCTTCCTAAAAATAAGAATTCAAAGGAATTTAATAGATAAATTACAATTTAAGTTTTCTTTACCACTTTCTAACTCACTATTGGTTTCTATGAATGACAAAACAAGAATGTCCTTAGGATATTAGTAATTTTTTCATAAAGTAAATGAGTCATATAGTTTTCCAATACTTTTTCCCTCAGTTCTCAATGCTCTAAACTTTCTCATCCTGTTGAAAATTAACAAACTCAAGCAGGAGAGACTGATCATAAACACTTTCTTAGAATAGCTGTGGTTTATGTTTTCTATTTTCCTTTTTCTTTATGCAATAGGTCAGACTTAAAATATTGTCAAAGGGTGACATTTTAAAGTAGATTTCAGTTATGTGAAACCAACTTATTTTATTTTAGAAAACCTGGATTCATCTTCCAGCTATTCATTCTATAACTTCCACAACTAGTTGTGCTGTGACTAGTGAG
>VMDR010011977.1:0-27519 GCA_007922815.1 Macrotus californicus
AGCTTAACATGATTGCATTTTTCCTGGTCATTTATTTCTCAGACGATGGTACAACATAACCGCATAGAGCTCCTCAACCATCCTGTGTGTAAGGAATATTTACTTATGAAATGGTAAGTATTAGATAATATTTACTTTTAATGATATTGCCATTAAATGTATCAAAATCTTCTGAATGACTTTGTTTTCATAGAATTTTAGAGTTTTAGATTTTATTATTTTAATGTTTTACACTTTGAAAAGTGAAATGTGTTGAAAGTATAGTTTGGTATTAAAATGATAAGATGGGTTATTCTTGATATTAAATAACATACTTCGGGGTGGGGGAAAATCACTACAAGGAGAGGCATTCTGGGGCCCTGCAGTTTAGTGGACACGAATGAAGAGGGAGGTGTGTTCTTGGGAAGAACGACCATGACCTTGGAATCAGAGGACATGAACTCTAATGTCTCTGTTCTTCCATTAACTGGTGAGAGATTTTTAAGTCGTGGTTTACTGGGGAGTTGAGATTAACTTTTGAAAATGAAAAAGGTGAATTTGAAGATCTTGGTTCTAAAGTTCAGTGCATTTACCAAATAGATTTCCAAGAGAGATCCTAACTACTTTTCCACAGGTATCTTAAGAAAATATTTTGTTGTTGAAACTCCTCAATTATGCTTTACAACCTTGTTTGTAGGTTGGCTTATGGGTTTAGAGCCCATATTTTGAACCTAGGATCTTACTGCCTTGGTCTCCTGCCTATGACGTTTCTCGTTGTCAATGTAAAGCCAGGTCTGGCTTTCAACTCAACTGGAATCATCGATGAAACCACTGATCATTCACAAATATTGGACACCAAGGTGTTTATTTTCACATTTCAACTTTTTAAAGTAAAAGACTATTAAAAGTGAGCTTTTTACCTGAGGAATACTGACCCCAAAATAAGGCTGAAACATCAGGACTTTGATTATTATTAGTAGTAGCCTATAGAATTCACATGTGGTAGCAGTTTCTCCTAAAATCCTTTGTGGAATGAGAGGGAATATAATCACATAGGTTAGTAAATAAGTTTGTAAATTAAGTTAAAGGAATTGACATGAATGAGATGCTAGCTTGAATGCTGGAGTATCACACTTGAAAACTGCTGTGCAGGAGAGCAGATTTGTGGCTGCCAGCAACTGTGGAGGGAGGGGAGTGGTACTCAGTGGGTGCAGGGTTTCCACTCAGGGTGATAGCGACGTTACGGAACTAGATGGTGGTGATGGTGTCTAACGCTGTCAATGTTCTTAATGCCACAGAAGCACATTTTAAAATGTGAATGGACATAAAAAATGTAAAACCCTTAAAATGATGAATTTTTATATTATGTGTACTTGACCAGAGTAAAATAATTTTTACATGGGTCTTCAGATTCGTATTCCTTCAGAATTCAGTTGGCAATTTTTGAACCTCTTTTAATTAGGGCATTATGAAATGAGTATGTGCTGTCTTTATATCGGCATAACAGTAATTTTCTGTTTAAAGCAAGTATAGATAGTACATAAAAATGAAGCAAAAGAAAACCAAAATAAATATTTAATAGTAGAAATTATTAAGAAATTATTGTTGCTTTAATGAATCTCCTTATATGTGCTTTCTTACATTATTTTTGTTTCAGAATTCATATTCTATAAAAGTTTGTATGATTTTAGTTTTTTTATCAAGTTTATTTGGATATTGCAAAGAAGTGGTCCAAATTTTCCAACAGGTAAATAATGCATTTTATATCTCTAAAGTTGTAAATACTTTAACATGCAGAACACAAATTAATTGCTAAATTATTATTGAAACAACATATGTCAGAATTAAATCACATACCTTGACAAATGTGTACACTGGAAACACCAAGCATAAACTTTTCCAAATGCAGAAATCACACGGCTTCAGGTCCGCTCCCTGCACTGGATGGTGCCTGGCGATACACCTGAGGCAGCGATGTCTCAGGTTCACAAGTCCATGTGGGTTAGTCAGGCCACAAGTGAACTTATGAATGACTTTTCTGTGTTTTCTCTGCTATTAGTTTAATATTTTGCTAACATAAAAGTTAGATTTTGAATTTGATAATTTGGAATGTAACTGTTTATAAAGACTTACTCGGGTCAAGACTACATTTCAAATGTGTTTCTCTTTGAATTCTTTTCCTGAAAGGAACTCTTTTCTTTATTGTATAAAACTCCAAGTTATAATAAAAATTGGGAACTTCTTAGCATAAATTTTACTTTCTACTCTACTTTTAAAAATGGATGAACCAAGTTCAGATCAGATGCAAGCGTTCTGGAAATTATCCGCAGGTCCTTGTTTTGGTTGATGAATGGCATCAATCTTTATTTCTAAGACTTTCATTATTCATTTTGGGGGTATACTTTTTACAGATGTTATTTTTAAAAGTTACTTGCGTTTTTACACAATATCTTATTTTTCCATGAAAATTCACCTCATTACATGATATAAGCACACGGGCATTTGCCTGACGACACTAGTGCATTGCACTTATTTCATAACATACACGGCAAGTCCTCTTCTATGTATTTAGTTTCAGTAAATTGCCACAATTCTGAGAGTTAGACTGTATTGTTCCATTGTACATTAAATGATTTAGGGCATATCGTTTCATATCTCATCAATTTCATTTTTTAAACATGAGAATCACAGATTTGGTCTCCACATTTCCTTATTGCTATTTAAATGATCTACTCTGCATGACATTTTTAAGAATAGAAAGTATACCAAATCATTATGGTAATTGATTCTTAGCACAGGTCTCAAACTTCCTTAGAAGCAGCCTTAGCTGCTTTATATCCTGTATGTCTACATACAGGCAGAAAGGAATTAGCAAATCAACCTGAAGCCTCCTGCTACCCCCTGAGTTTTCATCCAAATGGAGTGGACTCTATGGGAAAAGCCCAGAACTTTGTAGAATTTCCTTAGGCATCAGCTTCCCTAAGTGCCAGATCAACACAAGAGGCTGGGCCACCTTCAACAATGACATGGACCCAGGACTCTGAGTTCAGTCCAGGATGGCAGGAGCTGACTCTTTGGTCCTAAACTCTCCAGCTGAAATGCTTGAAAAATGTAAAATTATTCTGACTGGTTATATACAATACATAACCATCCATAAGATATTAGGTCTTGATCTCTACATGTGGTAATTCTTCATTCTTTTCAACACCAGAAAAGGAATTACTTCTTGGATCCTAACAATGGAATTGAGTGGATTATCTACACAGCAAGCATCATTTTTGTGTTGCCCTTGTTTGTTGGTATACCAGCTTATTTTCAGTGGCAATGTGGAGCAATTGCTATTTACTGTTATTGGATGAACTTCTTATTGTATCTTCAGAGGTAAAACCAGCTTGAATGATTTCTATATCTTTTAGGCATGTTTAATATCAAAAGAAGGCCCTGGCTGGTGTGACTCAGTGGATTGGGTGCCAGCCTGTGAACCAAAGAGTTGCTTGTTCGATTCCCAGTCAGGGCACATGCCTGGGTTAAGCACCAGTCCCCAGAAGGGGGCACACAAGAGGCAACCACACACTGATGTTTTTACCCCTCTCTTTCTCTCTCCCTTCCCCTCTCTAAAAATAAATAGATAAAATCTTTAAAAAATAAGGTATCTTCACAGTCTATAAAAATTGGATAAGGAATAAGCTACTTATGCATTTATGGGACTTATAATAGTTCTCCTTTTGATATTATTTTTTTAAAGATTTTATTTATTTATTTTTAGAGAGAGCAGGAGGAGAGGCAAGGAGAAAGAGAGGGAGAGAAACATCAATGTGTGGTTGCCTCTTGTGTGCCCCCTTCTGGGGACTGGTGCCTAACCCAGGCATGTGCCCTGACTGGGAATCAAAGCAGAGACCCTTTGGTTTGCAGTCTGGCACTCAATCCACTGAGCCACGCCAGCCAGGGCTGAAGATATCTTTTATATACTACTAAGGAAAAGGGGAGGGAGGTTTAGAGTTCAGAGTATAGACCAGGTTTCTCTCAAACATGGCACTATTGAAATTTGGGGCCAGATAATTCTTTGTTGTGGGGCTCTGTCCTGTGCACTGTAGAATGTTTAGCAGCATCCCCAGCCTCTACCCTCTACATACCAGTGGCTACCATCCCCCACCCATGTAACAGCAAAAACAATGTTTCCAGATATTGTCAACTATCCTCTAGGTGGCAAAATCACCTTGAATCAAGAGCCACTGGTCTAGACAAATCTGTGGGAGTCAATGGTATAAATGTATTGGCTATTCTTGTTTTGCCTGGTATTATCTGGTAGTTATTTACTTCAGATTAACACAATCAAAATGAAGCGGTAGGTATGGGGAATAATACTAGGAGGGAAAAAGTAAACCCAAAGAATTTAATTCTGGAGGGGAAAGAGGGGCTAATCTCCCTTGCCTCCCACAATTGCTGATGTTGAGTTCAACATGTCATTTCACATAATGTTAACAATAACAAGAGGTCAGTGTTATCAGTCACAGTCTACAAAAGAAGAAGCTGAATAGTATAGGAAATGTAGAAGCCAAAGAACTCATATATATGACCCATGGACATGAACTAAAGAGGGGGAGTGTGGGGGTAAGGGGTGTGCAGGGAGGAGGGTGGGGGGAGGAGATGGGACAACTGTAATAGTATAATCAATAAAATATATTAAAAAAAAAAAAAAAGAAGCTGAGGCATTAAGTTAGTAACTTGCCCAAGATCTCAGCTTGTAAGTCAGATGTCAGCATTTTACCAAAGTCTTTCCAACCCTGAGGTTGAACCCTGTCCCCTCCCACCCCCGGGAAAGACATGATCTGGTGGGAAGAACAATGGCCTGGAAGACAAGAGGCTTTAAAACAGGTCCAGGTGGTGCCACTCTCTTGGTTATTATCGGTGACCTTAGCAAGTTACTGGATGTCTCTGGGAACTTGGTTTCTAAGGCCTCTGGAGTCCCTTTCAGCTTTAAAATCTGGTGACTCCCCTTGTAATAAGGTACCTTTGACAAAGGGAAAGCACAAGTTAGTGGCCAGATGACTCCCATTATCTACCCAAACATTGTACAGTGTAGGTAGCTAGGGGTGACACAGGAATGCTCAGGGAGCTGTAAGGAGGGCAAATGTGAAGCACGTGTATGTGTCCTGTGGCAAGTGCCTTCAGGTGCAGAGACTCATCACTCCCCACCGACGCACCACACAACTCACCTCTCTCATCCCCTCCCCATCTGATAGCACTGTCTCTGTCACTGGGAAGCTATGATTTCTCTCTCCTACTTTGGTCAAGTGGTCAGGAGGGGAAAACAGGAAGAAACAAAGCAGGTTGAATGAACAGCCTGAAAATAAGACAGCTTGACCCCTCATGAATTCTCATGTCTTCTTTTCGGAAGTGACTGGCCTCAGTTATCTCGCTTGTGAAAACGAGTGCCCAGTGCGTGATAAATACTGACACCGAATGAAATACACTGGACCAGAAAAGGGCATACATATTCTCATTTTTCAACCTTTCCCAGATTTGAAAACTGTGGGATTTTCATTGTCATGTTGGAGGTCATCATGAAGACTTTGTTGAGGTCCACAGTCGTGTTTGTCTTCCTTTTTCTGGCCTTTGGACTCAGCTTTTACGTCCTTCTGGGCATACAGGTGAGGAGCTGTGATTCCTTTTGTTGCTGGAAATATTAGGAGTATATATTTATATTTAAATCTTAATGATGTATAAAAGCAATGATGATACAACAATATTTGGATACTTTCAGTTTATCTGATATATTTAACATTCAAGTGACTTTCATCGCAGGAAAAAGTATAGCCCTATTAAATGACTTCTTCTGTTGTCAAAAAGTGTATGTGCAATGCATGATGATTTGTTATACGTGCAGAAAAGATCATTTTGATGACTTTACCACCAACTTATTAGTAGTTTTCATCATTGTATTTTAGTAGCTATGGTCCTATGACTTTAAAATTATTTTAAATATGATTTTATCATTGTATTTTCCAGGAGGCATTTTTTTCATTAATGAATTCTGCATTTCATTTTCCCTTGCTGTCTTTCCCCAGGATGCTTTCAGCTCCCCATTGCTTTCTATACTCCAGACCTTCAGCATGATGCTAGGGGACATTAACTATCGCGACGCCTTTCTAGAACCATTTTTGAGAAGTGAACTGGCATATCCACTTCTATCCTTTGCACAACTTATTATCTTCACAATATTTGTCCCAATTGCCCTCATGAATTTACTTGTAAGTAATTTATCCTTGTATTTCCTGTTTGTTGATCATTTGGGACTTAATAATAATAATTATTAGCCTACTTAACCTCCCTCCATGAAGGGAAAATGGGACACCTATGAAATTTGTTCTTTCAATGTGCCTGGAGTGTGCCAGGCACAGGGTGGGGCCCAGGAGATGCAAAAATGCATTCACTTGGCAAATAATTACCAAGAATCTGCTAAATGCCCACCACTGATCCCAGTGCGAACAAACAGTAGTGAGCAAGGCAGATCAGTACTCAGTCCCTACATAATTATAAACTTGTCCCGAAGTTAAGTAGTGAACAAAGAAATATGTAGCATGATGGCTTGGGGGTGATAAATGCTATGAAGAACTACAAGGCAGAATAAGGAATAAAAATGAATGATGAGCTTTGGAGTTATTGGGGGTGGGAAGGGAAGCCAAAGTTTAGGCAAAGACCTTCATGGTGTGCAGAAGGAGGAAGTCCTCTCTTGAGTCTCTCCTGAACCAGAGATCTAAATGGGGAAGGCCGCATTCAGGGGCCCCCTCTAAAGCACTCCAAGGCTGACCACCCCCAGCAGACACAACAGTACCCTTCCACAGACAACCTGATCAGCCACAAGCATCCTGGCTGACACAGGCAGGAATATACCCCAGGTCCACGGGGACTCCTAGCTGGCATTACAGGGCATGTTGTTTCCTTATTCATTGATTCGAATATGCACATATTCTACACACTTTTTATGAGTCTGACTATGCACCAGGGACTGTGCTAAGCAGTGTTTCCAGAAAGAAAAAATAATACAGACTACTTAATATTTCGATTCACTTACTTGACACAATTCCAGAGTTTCATTTTAGTGACCTAGAAAAATAAAAGATGGCACTATGAATAATAGAGAATGACACAAAGCCCACCTTCTTCTCTTCAAATCACTTATGTTTTGGAAGATCATTGTCTAGAGGAGAGTTTGGCTGAGCAATAGCATAGGTCGGTGCCACACTCAAGATCCACAT
The DNA here is from genome assembly GCA_007922815.1 of Macrotus californicus. Taxonomy (NCBI): domain Eukaryota; kingdom Metazoa; phylum Chordata; class Mammalia; order Chiroptera; family Phyllostomidae; genus Macrotus; species Macrotus californicus. Next base: position 7,239 of record VMDR010011977.1, read on the forward strand.
GTCCAACCTCCACTGAGCTTCTCTACCTGTACGACCCAGAGCAAAATCAGACCCAACAGAGCTGAGACTGACAATGATCTCCTTCCCTCAAACTGTCTCAGATCACTGGAAAATAGTCTCCTTCCATCCACTGCCCTTTTCCTCAGTTTTTTCCCCGATGTTTCCCTCTTATGCCCACTCCCTACTAGCTTGCAGCCTCACGGTTCCTCATCCATATTGCTGCAGTGAACTGAAGAATTTCTCCATCTCGTCTCATTTCTCTGTCTAATCCTTCCTGCAAACTATCACCACAGTGATGCTCTGATAATGAAAAGCTGAGCCTGTCAGTGGCTCTTCTGATTTTTTTTCTATGACTCTGCTACAGCTTCAATCCGGTCTAAACTCATGAGCACAGCACGCAAGGGTCCTCGTGCTCTGGGTCCTCCCCAGATCTTGCACAAATCAGAGAAAGATAATAATAAAAGGATGCAATGAGCCAACACAAAGCATTTAAAACATGATATGCATTTAATAAATGTTAGCTATGATGAAATACTAATAGTATTTGATTAATATTTCATCATTAATTTGTTACTTAAATTAGCAAATTGTAATGAGATTCACAAGCTTATAACTTATATGAATAAATTATAATGACACTCCCAAGCTCAGATGACTCACAAGCTATAAGCCTGTGTCTCACAAGCTGGGATATCTTCGGAGCCCAGGCAAGTACAGTTGATGTATGAAGCCGCAGTTATGAGACAGTTGACTTTGAGGGGGGCTGATCTAAACCAGAGAGAATGCCCGCCTCAGAACTTGCGAATTAAAAAACAAAAACATTATCCTGCCAAATAAAACCTACGTGCCGACTATATTTGGTTCTCAGTGCTAGTTTGCACATACCCTGGGATATACTTTCACTGCTCATTCATTCAGTGCATATTTTGTGTGCCTCCTATGTGCCCTGCAGTATTCTAAGCACTGGGCACACAGCGGTGACCTGGACAGACAGAGCCCCTCTCTCCTGGAGTTTATTTGACTTTCAGCTCCATGAGAACAGGAACTGGCATTTCCTCTCAGGCTGCAGCAAGCCGGGGCTGGTTCAGCATAGACAGGTACTGAGTGTCTAATAGTGAGAGAGTAAATGTAAGCAATTTAATTTGGACTGAGGAGAATTGGGCTGATCCCTACCCCTCACCTAATTCTATCTAACCACGGATTTCTAAATGGGTCTTTTTTTCACTGGAGCATCCCCCTCCCCCAAAATGTGCCTTTTCCTGCCAAACATATGTAAGATAGAAATTCCTTCTTCCCTCAATTTAATGTTTTGACTTTTCCATGTAGTCCAGTCACACTTGTTTCCTTTAGATGCTAAACTGCTGTAGTTTCCAGCCATGTTGCATGGCTATTACCCACTGCCTCTGATATCACAGCACCCCTGTCCTCTCCAAAAAGAACACACTTTTAAGTAAAGTGAATTTCAGATTAATTTGTATGTCTTCCCTTTTCATGATAACACTTAAAATTCCCAGACCCACCAACATGGCCGTCACTGTTGCCATGTCACACCGGCTGTGCAGTTCTGTGTGAGGTGTGTAGGCCATGTTTCAGGGGAGCTGCCAATAAAGTTCACACCCACGCCCATGGTACCCAGGGAGAACTTGAGGGCACTGTGGCATAAGCCATTAAACCGGTAGTGACTCAATGCTGTGTTGTGCCTCAGATTGGTCTGGCAGTTGGTGACATTGCCGAGGTCCAGAAGCATGCACTGCTGAAGAGGATTGCAATGCAGGTAAGTATCATATTTATTTGAAATCAGCACCATCCTGATTATTCACACATAAGAACAGCTGAGTTCTGAGAACAAGCTGTTGAATATGGGCATTTTCTTAGTACTGAGAATAGCCATGCTGTGCCTGCTGTGCGTGTACTCTGATGTACCTCTCGTAGTCAGAAAATAAAAAATGTAAAAAAATTTACTACAGCAATCTCAGCAGAGAAACTGAGAAATTGCCTGAGTCTCTTTCTGTGTTAACATGCGGCCAACCAGGTAGCTTGTCCCCCGTCTTGTCAGTGGGTGAGGTGAAAGGTAGGGGCAAGGGACCAGCTGCTGGGGCGAAGGAGACCTGGCTAGCCCGGCTGCTGTGCATGAATTGGGACACAGGAGTTGGTTTTCAGTTGGCTGTTCTAACGGTTGTGTCTGTTCAGTGTATGAATTCCAGATGCTAATTAAGCATTCCTATCCATTAAACCCAAAATGCGTTGTAGGTGGAACTTCATACCAACTTAGAGAAGAAGCTGCCGCTCTGGTTCCTACGCCAAGTGGATCAGAAATCCATCATTGTGTATCCCAACAGACCCAGATACAGGAGAGGGTTATTAGTAAGTACATGTAACAAACATCCATGTACACAGGGGGACACTGCTTGACTTTCATTCACTGTGGATCCCTAAGGGTGCCCTTTTACACACTTTGAGTCACTCTGCCTGTGGGAAGCAAATAATTGTGCTTTCAAAAAAAGTGCAGGATGGAGCCAGGATAATAAAATGATAAGCAGTGCAGAGGGAGACATTTGTCTCTGTTTCCAAGTGGCTCAGCCACGGTTTCCGTGTTAAATATGTGCCTCGTCCCTGTGAGAGCCCTGGATGGGTGGACCAGCCATACCCCTTAATTATCCTTTTCACAGTGCAGATATGCTTTGTTTTTCCTAATCACATGTCACTTACATGTATGTGCAGATATGTGTGTCTGTGCATATACAGAACACACATGTCCATATTCACAGACACACATGGACTATACATATAGAAAATACACAAAGATTAAGCAAGGCATTGCATTATTATGGAAAAATTACTATAGTAAGTGTACTGATATATCAGTACTGGATACTAATCCTAACTGTCTCTGGGATTCCTCTTATATCTACAAATATTCTGAATTCTTTGTAGGTTAATTTTCCATTGTAGAGTCATAAAATGGTAAAGTCAACCTAAGTACCAGCCTCGGCTTCATTCTGACTCTACACTATTTCCCTGACCTCACTCATATCCATGGTTACAATTACTTCCCAACACTGAAGCTCAGCAATTGATTTCTCTGGCCTAGAGCTCTGCTTTGCATTCTGGGCCCCTACATCCAACCAGGTACTTGACATCTTCCCTGATGTGTCTCAAAGGTCCCTCAAGTTCAGCATGTTCAAAACAAACTCAGGTAAAAGCTCATGACTTTCACTCCTCCCAAGTGTCACTCCCTCCCGACATTCCCTATGGGGAGAGGGTGAAAAAGCCCACCTTTCTCCCAAGTTCCTTATGTCAATTACTGTCCATGCCATTCACTTGCCTGTGCAAGATGTCAGCCTTGACATCTCCCCTCCCATTTCCTGACCCCTCACGCCAAGTCAGTCCCGGGGGTAGGCCATCTAACTTCCTGGGTGGCTGGTCCAAGCGGCTGTCTCCTCTTGCCCGGACTCCTAGAATTACCTCATTCCTGGTCACTTCACATCTGCCCTCGACCATCTCCAGCCCACTAATGGTTTAAAGACTGTACATTTTTCATGTATATTAAGATAGCATTTCAGAAATTTGCCCACATGAAGTTCAGTTATGTTGAATAATGGTGCAGAACAGTTTGAGAGAAGTAACTAATCCTGGATGAAATACTACCACTCATGATGAGCATTGTTCATGAGAATTTTCTCATAAAAATGATTCATTTAGACCTTTTCCTAAACAATCCTCCACTCCGTTCCACTCCTCTTTCTGCATTGCTTACACATCATGTGCCTTCCTCTGTTATAATGCACATAATTCCATTATATCTCTGCATGCCTATTTCTGCCAACAGAATGTGAGCTCCTTGAGGGCCGTGGCTCCCAGATACTTTGCCAGCCCGCCCTGGTTCAGCAGCTGAGTTATGGTGCATGTTCAAGCAATGGTTCCTGAACTGAGTTTAACTAGAGTAACTATTAACCTTTTCTCCCGTAGTGTATATTTCATTATATCTTTTGCACTCATGAAACAAGACAAGAAATACCAAATGTTGATACAGCTTTAGAAGTAGAAATATTGAAGCAGAAGTACCGGTATGTATTTTTCCTCTTACCTGCATTTGAGAAACTGAAAACTCTTAAATGATGATGCATAGTATAAGTTTATACTGTATATATGTGTTTATCTAATGCATTAAGGCATGCTTTAACTCACTGATATTGCTAGTAGATTGAGAATCACGAGTTTGTAGACTCAACAGTTTATTGCTGCTACTCACCGATCAGTATCTTAGGCTGCAATCTCCTGAGCCATCATCTCATTGATACAGCAAAACTCTGAAAGATGTTGAGCATCTCTAGAGAAGCTGGTACAGTGGTTCATTGTGAGGGTTTTAGGCTTCACTTACCTGAGTTCAGGCCATTTAACCTTTCTGTGCAACAGTGTTTCAATCTTTACAATGGGAACAGAAATAAACCGGTAGTGAACCAACAGTGTAACTGTAGGAAAATCACTTAAAGTTAGAAGGATGCTGATGCCATGAGGCTATATATATAGCACAGGTAATCTGATGCAGAACACTTCTAGTATCAAGGCCTTGGTGCACTCAGAACGGCTAACATAAATTCATGAAACCTGTCTGCCCTTTTAGGCTGAAGGACGTGACTTCTCTTCTGGAAAAACAGCATGAGCTTATTAAACTCATCATTCAGAAGATGGAAATCATCTCGGAGACAGAGGATGAAGATAACCATAGTTCTTTTCAGGACAGGTATAAAAAAGAGCAGTTAGAACAAAGGAATAGTAAATGGAATTCTGTGCTGAGAGCAGTAAAGACCAAAACACAGTGACCTCAGCAGTAGCCACCTAATGCAGCAGGGCTTCCTGTGTGCATGTTTCTTGTACCTGAAACACAAATATACAAATGTACACACTGGGTCTGATTTCCAGATTGGAAATTAGTACAGAAAAAGCACGAAGCTCATTCTCTTTTCCTCCATGTGAAACCATAGTTCCTGTGTCCTGTATATAAGTAAACTATCTCTTCCTTAGTCGTATTTTCTGCCAGTCACTCTGTGTTGGGGATATCCTTGGTCATATGTCCAAGTTGGACTTTACCTCTCGTTATTTGAATAGGTAGAAAGTAATTTGCTGGAACATACATTTTTGATGATAAGGAGTAATAAATGTAACTGTTGAGCTAGAATACAAATGTCAATACTAGATTCCTCTTCGATAATTATATAATATGTAATGCATTAAGCAGTGAAGGATTACAGTGGGTTTTCTCATTTGGCATGCTTTCTGTGTGGGAAGATCCCATGGGTGGAACCTTGTGTGCTCTGTTCTGATCATAATAAGTGGCCTCACCCCTCTGCTCCCAGCACACCTGATGTCACTTGGACTTGAGGCTCAAATCAACAGACCTTATGAGATGCATGAATTTTACTACAGGGAGCATGTGTCATTTCTGTATTTTTTTGTTTGCCAATGATCACAATAAATGGAAAACCTGTATAGTCACCCCAGTGATTATTGTGTAAGCCATTCATTGCACTGAGTTCTTTGAGATTTGCAAAAGTTTCTCCATCACAAATGCCCTTTTTCTTTTGATTCCCAATGGCAGTCACTTGCCTCTTTGTTGATCTTTTTATGGTCTCTCTCTCTCTCTCTTTTTAAAATAAACAAGAGAAATGTATTTTTCACTGTTCTGGAGGCTAGAAGTCCTAGATGAGGTGTCAACACAGTTGGGTGAGGGTCTCATCAGGGTCGCAGGCTTCTTCTGTTCTCAAATGGTAAAAAGAACCATGGATCTCTCTGGAACCTCTTGTATAAGAGCATTAATCTCACTCATGAGGGTTCTGCTTTCATGATGTCCCAAGGACCCCACCTCTTAGTACAATTGTCTTTGGGGGTTAGGATCTTAACATATGAATTTTGGGGGGAGGGGGCACAACCATTCAGGCCATAGAAAATGACAAATAAATTATAAATTATTTGAAAAGGATATTTACCATTCTCTGTGACCATGACCCTTGTCTGCCATGTATAAGCCAAGTGTAAAAATGATAAACTAAAATACTGCAAAAGAAATACAAAAAGAAAACAGAAGTTCAAACTTATTGAAATAATTTTTAAAACATCAAAGACATGTCTTTCTCCAGCTATGGTAAATAATGGACTTTGGACTAACTTACATCCCCATCACACAATACAAAACTGGGCAAACTACATAACACAACTGATTTCTGATTCTGGTAAATAATGGACTTTGGACTAATTACATCCCCATCACACAATACAAAACTGGGCAAACTACATAACACAACTGATTTCTGATTCTGGTAAATAATGGACTTCGGACTAATTACATCCCCATCACACAGTACAAAACTGGGCAAACTACATAACACAACTGATTTCTGATTCTAGACAAAAGGCAGGTAGAGCTGTGATCCATGAGTAAGGGTGTGGGGAGTGGGGTATTCTGTGCTCACCTCACTCAAGGTGCTCCTCTGGATCTATTTCATTTTCCCCTTTGCCCCAATTTTCATGGTTACTCCCTCATGATCCCTAGGAGACACCGACTCTCAGGAATCTCTGGCCACGTATGTACCCCTGTGTTGTATTGAACGGTGTTGTTGGGGGTATGTTTTTACTTATATAGGTGGTGCTATTATGCAATGGTTCTTCTCTTTCTCACCTCTCTGCAATGGACACTGTGTCTATAAGATAGAGCTATGGCACCATCTGTCCATCTGGTACAGGGCTTCCAACAGCTGCTTACTCTCATTGTGCACACCCCACACTGCGCTCACCTCCCCAGAGATAGACATCTTGGTGGCTTCCACCCCCCACTGTCACACACATTTTCAGACACACTCACACTCATACAAATGGACAGAATGCTGAGTGACAACATGCACTCTAAGAAAACCAGACATTTTCTCACTCTTGGTCCAACAGAGCATGTGGCCTAGAGTCAATGTGGTGCATATGTGCCTTAATCTGGGTGACATGGAAAGTCTTTGTCCTTTGTTTCCCTTGAAACAGAAAGCCTGGAACTTTACAATCCAGGAGCAGTAACAGGGATGTCACAGTCATCATAGCAAATGGCCCTTTCACCTTCCTCACGCTCCTTGAACTTTGGGTGGCATTGCACAAGACAGGTCTTCACTCAGCCACCATGAGGGTGTGAAACATGCCACCCCACCTGTCGTGGGGGATACTGACACTGAATGTAGATAAGCAATCTTACCTCTTCTCAAGCAGCTTACTGCTCAGTGACTCATCATTTAGCTCTGAAATCCTCTCCTCCTTTCGCCCCCAATCCGGGCTTCTCCTGCTGCTCCCACTGGTTTTCGGGAGGCTGTCCCTCCTCGGCTGTTGCATCTTGCCTTGAAATGGATTTGGCCCACACTGGTAAATGACACAGAAAGAAAAGGACCAAGCACATCAAGGATTTTGAACATTTCCATAAACAGGCGATTGGTGGTCCACAGAACTTTGAAATGTGGAATATGTTAAATTCATAACAGGAACCGTACTACCTACGAGACAGTTCAAATTTTTAAAAATTTTAAATTTTTTAAGTAGTGTCAATATATTTATTATAAGTATGAAGAACAGCCAGTAAGAGAAAAAGCTAAATTCTATTAAAATATTTTGAGGTATGCATGCTACTGCCATTTTAAGTCTTAGCATGTATAATAAAAATCATCAAAATGTGGCAGTTTTTCTTGTTATTAGTATAATACCATGAGGGCTTCAATGATGGGCTTGGCACATGGAGATTCAGCTGAGAAAAGAATCTGTGAAAAGCTGAATTGCTGCTTTTAGTTTTCCCCAAGATAGGAATACAACTAATATAACCCACTTTGAAAACAGAATAAAATAGGAGACAGTTGCTACATTGCATAGTCATTCTGCTCTTCTATTTTCAGTGTTTAAGGTTGTTTGAGTTGAAAAGCATGCCATAGAGCTAATGGGCCCTGCATGCTGGGCGTGGCTTTACTGCCTGGGTAAAATGTTTCCTAAGATTCAAGTACTCTTCTGCTAAGAAAGGACAAATGGGGGAAAGTCACGGTGGGTATTTTGATGAAAACATGTAGTATGGCAATTGGAAAAATAAGTACAAATTTAAATGTTCTCATTTACTGTTAATATTTGCTTTTAAATAAATATCTTGAGATGCTCTGTCCAGGTAACTCAGTTGATTAGAGCATTATCCCAATATGTCAAGGTTGTAGGTTTGATTCCCATCAGGGCACATACAAGAATCAACCAATGAATGCATAAATAAGTGGAACAACAAATCAATTTCTCTCTCTCTCTCCCTGCTCCCTACTCTCTCTAAAAAAATCAATCAATAAAAATAATAAATATTTTGAGAAACTATTATCATAGAAAATATTAATACATGTATGTATACACAAAGTATCACAAAGCACTCATTAGCTGCAGAATTCATTTCTCAAGGCTATTTCTCATTTCAAATGACTGTTTAATGTTAGTTACATAAGTCAGATGGGTAAACAGCAAACTAGGACTGGAAATTTTGGCTGTTATGTTAATATACAGAGTTTCATGTGTGTAATTATGATTTTTGATTAAGAGAAGTATTGGATGCTTCTGAATTGGAGAAGAAATGTATCCCAGATAAAGAAAACAGCCACTTAGTCACTGAGCAGCTATGATAACCTTAAAAGGGGAAGACTGAAAACAACACAAACAAAAATACACTTCCAACTTAGCCTTACCATGTAACTATTCTGAAAAGTCAGCCCTAGACAAGGGTTTCAACTCCGCACTGCTAATGACACTTGTGACCCACAGAATTCCCAGCCGGATTTAGCCTGTCTGCACTGCAGTTTCCCAACAAGTTAGAAAAAGGCGAACTTTGTCCTTTTGGTCCTCTGTGTGTATATTTTGCCTATTTCAGGACACAGGTAATGGGGAAAAGCACCTGTTGTTTCATTTTTCACCATAAAGACAAGCACCATTTGACACAGGTGACAATTACCAGATCAGGCAAAAGCATGAAGCACAGAGCTGAAACATGGAAAGAATGTTTTCTGATATCTTCTTGGTCACTGGATAGCTGTTTTATAATAACTTTAAAGCTTATTTTTAACTGATCATGCCTGAGCCTAAACTTTGAAAGAAGAAACACCTATGAATTCTCACTAATCAACAGAAGTTCCAAGCAACCAAGAACACTAGCGTGGATGTACGTGACACAGGACACACATGTCTATGGGGAGACGACTCATGCATTCATAAACTTCAACTGTGTACATTTCAACGACCAAGCCAGCGCTATGTATCTGCATAATATACCTTCAGTACCGCTCAGTGAGAGCGCTGACAACCACAAAAAGTCCAAGTGTTTGCATTTTACAGCGGTGAGTGGTGAATGGGATGATAATCATACTAAATCACCCATTTTTCTCAGCAAGGAATCTACTCAATTCAAATCAAAGGTAAAGACACTGTTTCATTCCTGACATTGGAAACTTAGAAATATAGATATGATAATTCCTTTTAAAAATTGTAATAAATATAAACAGGATAAATACCTCTCAGTACACTAAAAAATAAAATAAACAAACAATGTAAAAAGAGCTTTAAAAAAAGAAAAACAAAAGACACAAAAATCCAAAAACATAATCAAGACTACATGCATGAAGCCTATAAATCTTGGCAACAAAAATAAAAATCATTGAAGACAAAATACTCTTCATTTGGGTTAAAAATTTTAATAACCAGAGAATAACCTAAACCAGTATAACAGAAAGATGAGCAAAAATAAATCTTAAAATGTAAACCACAGGAGTGATTAAAGGAACTTAACACAAAGAACCCAAAGAAAAAATTATGAAATTAGGCAAACATATTGCCTTATCCCGATAAAGGTTTTGATCTATTAGGAAGCCATGAGTTATTAACCCTTTTGTTTCAAATAAGTTATCAAAATATGTCAGGCTGTAAGTGGTCGAAATGAATCATTGGTAGAAACACTGTGGGAGAACCTTAGCACACCTCCATTAGGCTAATCCCAGCTCCGCATTGACGAATTCTGTGACCCACAAAGTTTATTAAAACACAGTTGCCAGGGAACCAGGAGAGAGGAGGCTCCTAGGCCAAGGCAGCCAGCAGAGAGCAGCAGCTGCTACGGTAACCCGGAGCCGCAGTTAGCATACCAGATGAGAACAGGGCCTGGTCAAGCGATGGGTCTGTCTACAGGAGAGAGGAGGGCTCATGCTTATGTTTTGTAATGTTGCCTCCTGACCTGACCCAGCTTCACCTCTTTCTTATGCCAGCTCACTTTTCCCCTTCCAATTTCAGACATTAATATCCCCTCCTGAATAATAAATTAAGGAGTTAGAACCATTCATAACCATGCAACTTGAGTTTCTGGGTAAACTAAATCTGAACCAATACTGGGCCTGGTTTTTATTCCCCCTTATCTGGGTTTTAATAACAAAAAATGAAGCTACCTTAGTCCACATGCCATTTGAGGGACTATTTAACATTCCTTAGCTCTTCCCCAGCAAATTCACCACCTGAACATCAGCTGAATGAGGCCTGCCCTACATAAGCTCTTCCTTCACATTTCTTCTGGCTCTCTGCTCCTTCCAAACGTTGCTCTTCATGTGGATTTGTCCCACATTCTCTCATCTTCTCTAAATAGCATTCTTGTTTAAAAAATTTTAATATGTTTATTGATTTTAGAGAGCGAGAAAGAGAAACATTGACGTGAGATTGAGAAACACCAATCAGTTGCTTCCCATATGCACCCCGACAGGGGATCAAATGTGCAACCCAGGCATGTGCCCTAACCGGGAACCAAGCCCCCAACCTTTTGGTGCATGGGACTACACTGACCAACTGAGCCACACTGGCCAGGGCTAAGTAGCATCCTTGTTTAAACAGTGGTCCTCAAAGGGAATAGGATATGCTTCAGTGGTGCCATTTGCTCTCTCACTGGGATGCCAAATATTTCTTCTTGACTCTAGTAGGTTCTAACGCCTTGCCATTCAAAATGGGTCGGCAGCATGAGCATCCTGAGAACTGGTTAGAAAGGCGGGACCTGACCACATCCAGTGAAGCAGAACCTGCGTGTTAACCACGACGGCCCGGGGACTCACACGTGCATCGCAGTCTGAGCAGCACTGCTCTCATGGTGGCTTTACACTATGACCGCTGGCTGCGGCAATGAAAAAACAAGACAAAAAGCTATGGTCAAATATGGGAAGTGCTACGTACTCTAACACCCTTGCTCCAGGTTCCCATGCACATTGGTTGAGTAAAGGTTCTGATGAGACCTGTGATAGTAAACGGCGCTTTAAGGTGCCCCTAACTTTAAGGTGGCTAAACCAAGTTTTCATAAGATTCAATGGCTTGTTCATCTCCAACGGTAGCTACTGAGGGTCAGTCTTAGCTAAAAGACAGAAAGGAGTTTGCTCAATCTGGTCTTTGAAATGGCACAAATACCCACAAGGGTGGTAAGAAGTTCAGGGTTTGTAAGAGAGAGGGGAGGAAGGGGAGAGGGAGGGACCTGGTGTGGAGACAACTATATTAGTGAACTGAGGCTGCGGGACAACATTACCCCAAACTCAGCGGCTTAACCAACAAACACACAACATCTCCCCCTTTCTGGGGACAAGGAATCCAGCCTGCCTCAGCTGGGTGCTTGTGGGAGGACAGTGTCCCTTAGGACAGGGGGCTGCGGTCTCAACTGAGGCAGCATCCTTTCAGTCGGGATCTGAGCTCACTCATGGGGAGGGCGGGACTCATTTGGATAGAGGGCCTGACTTCCACTCTGTCTATCGGTCTCCCTCAGTACGCCGCCATATGAGATTGCAACCCATCACACAGAGGCTTGTGCCCAGAGAGAGGAGCCTGAGAAAGAGACAGAGACTTGGAGAGACAGGCAGAGAGAACACAGGTCAGAGTGAGCACATGGCTAGTCACTGACATTTTACAGCCAAATCTTGGAAGTAACACTAGGTCACTCTGCCATCTCTGTGGAGTCACTAGTGCAGTCCACACTTCAGGGGAGGGGATTACAGGCCATGTGTCTACCAGGAGGTGGGGGGTTGTGCAGAAATGCTAGGGGAGAAGGGGAAGGCCCCGAGAAGTTCATGCCTTGTCCGGAATCACGGAGTGGCCAGAAGGCACAGCCAAACGTGAATCTAGCTTTATCTCCTCAAAGTTGGGAGCCTGGCTGCAGCCAGACCCTCCGGGGGCTGTTGGTGTCACTGTGCACAGATAAGGAACTGCATGGAGAGGGCGGTGAGCAGTCAGCAGCCCTGCGGACTATCTAGATATGCATTATTTGAGGAGGGGGCTTGGATAAGGGACCACAGGAAGTGAAGTCACTTCCTTGACAATAGACCCCAGTAGAACTTGGAACCCTATAACCAGGTACCCACATTCTAGCCACAGCCCCATCACTCTCTCATTTGGCAGGGGACACTTGGTAGTGAGGAATGTTGCCTTGTTATGTCCCAAGTAGGTGGGGCTGTTGCTTCAGGAAACTCCTTAGTGAGAGCCCTGAGGGTAGAACCTTCATCTCCAATGCCTGGGGCCATTCTCGAGAGGCCCCCTAAGTTTACACAAAGTGGCCTAGGTCAGGCCAGTCCAGGTAAGGCCACCTCTGAGAGTTCTCTCTGGGCAGCCCCCACACCCTCTTCTTCATGTTGTGGGGGACAGGGACATGAAGGGCAGGCCCCCCGGTCAGGAACAGGTCAGAGGATGGTGGGTAACCTGGTGGTCCTGTCACAATCACACCCCAGGACAAGGCTGGCTGGGTGCATAGGGACTTCCTGAGGGATGTCTCATCTGTGCCACTGGGAATCCAGGGCCCTCGGGCTACTGTGCCTTTTCTCTCCTTGGTGGAGGTCTGAGCAGACCGTGGTGTATGTGTGTCTGGAGTGGAAAGAGTCACAAAGGTCTGAGATGCAACAAAGACAGGGCCCTGAGGCTTTCTACTTGGTGGCCGGGCCCTATCCAAGCTCCAGACAGGAGACTGGAGAGAAGCTGATGATGGGGTCTCCACCCCATCTCCCTGCGGGAGGGGCAGGTGCCCACATCACCCACAGTGTCCAGCGCATGGGCTCAGGGTGAGTGCAGGTGCTGAGTTGACCCAACACCCAGGACCGCATCCAGCCAAAGGGGAACCTGGTGCCTGAAGCTGCACTGCTGTTCCCTGGGCTCCCCCTAGAGTCCTGCCTGTAAAGGAAGCTGAGTCCACGCCTCCTCCCCCACCCTCCTTTACTGCACAGCCCCTGCCTTGGCCAGGTGCAGTCACTGTCCGCATACTGGTAGGAATATCAGAAAAGGGTCTCTTCTACCATTTCACCTCATGTTCAGTCAAGAGTAGTTTTGCATTTTTCTGTAGAATTTCCTGTTTAACTGCAGTCCCCAGGTGACCATGTTTTCCTGGCAGTCCTTGCACCCCTTCTCCCAGTCTTCCACATCTTCACACCCAGCAGGATGCTTTCACCCAAAAGGACATGGGGCTCACGGGACCATGTCAGTGGCTCTGCCATTTGCTGTCCCGAGGAACACATCCCTGGGGCCCCTGTAGCTCAGGAGCTGCACAGCAACCCTGAGGGGGACCGGTTACCATAGCGATCCAGCCCTTTACTGCTGTGGGACTTTGACCTTGACATGATTCCCTTCTGCTGCCAGTTCAATGGGGCTGCCCTGAACAGTTCACATGGCCTAATATCTTGACACCCCACCCCCACCTCCAGAAAAGCCTCTGTGTTTTTATCTTAGAATAAGATGTTTTGTCAGAAATCACAGGGTGACACTGTTAATAGGAGAGGTTCTGTCAGTCCTCAGCTAACAAACTGACCTCAGATACGAATGTGTTTCATCATTGCCCACCTCCAGTTCTACTGCTAATGACAAGGACGTTCCTCCTGGGAGTCCTCGTGTCCCACCTCTGTCACCAGTCACTGAGGGCTTCGAGGTTCAGTCTGAGCTCCAGCCCCACAGTGTTCAGCATGCTCCATGGTGCTGCCTCTGATGGCATGGCCCTCCTCTGTCCTGCCCCATGGGGAAGACGCATCACCTGTGAACAGAGTGAGACCTGCCCAGTGTCCTGGCATGTCAGCTGCATGTGCTGGTGGAACACCTGGTGCCACCTTCCTGGGCAGTGACCCGACCTCCATCTCCACTTTTCAGGGCATTTACAGAGCCTTTGCCACAACAGGTGCTGGACTATTTACCAGGTGAGGACCCCGGCCCTCCACAGCACAGTGGTTATTCGGCCACCTGCTACCTGTGAGTGTTCAGTCTGCTCCTCTGGACACTGGGCCAGCCTTGTAGAGTTATTGTAGGGACTCGGTGAAGTACCCCCTGGAAGTCCTCTCTGGGTACCTGGCCCTGGGGACAGGTCTCCTGGAGGAGCTGTGGGCATGCTAATTGGGCATTTTCCTATACCCTATATTGAAACCTCTGCCTCATCCCTCACCCTCCCCATGGCCTTGGACTGGCCCCTTTTCTCGTTTGTCAAGAACATGTGAGATTTCATTTAAGTCCCTATGTGAGGTGAAGCCACAGCAGAAATCTTAGGGTGAGCAGTAGGGTCCCAGGTTCACTCAGATATCTTCAGTGGGGCTGGATGCGGCTCATTCATTCAGCAAATATATGGGAGCCCCTCCGGGTTCAGGCACTTTTCTAGGCACTGACCCTAACCTGGTGCACAGAGCAAACAACACTCCCTTTTAGAGCATCTGTTCTAGTCGGAGACAGTCACACGAGACTTCACAGCAAGCACTGTCCACAGGAGAGTCAATGTGATGCCCTGCGCCCTCCTCTAGGTAGGAATGTGTCTTCCTGCATTCTGATGAAGACAGTGGACCTCTGGACCAGCTGAAGAAATGGGTGGGCTTTGGATCAAAACTATGAGTACAGTGTGGGGACTATAAATTGGAAGTGCTGGCAGAACCTGCATCCCACATTATCATGGGATTTCTGCAAGAGAGCAGAGGTGTTAGGGCTTCTCCAAGAAAAGAGGAAAAGAGTCCAGGGAGCTATGGATGTGGCTTTGGGTGCTATAGGAGAGGCTTGGGAGGTCAGAGGACAGAGTCAGCCCCTAAGAGAATCCTTACCATCCCTCCCTGCCCGGTCCTGCCTCCATCCCACACCTCTGCCTCCACCACTGCACCCAGAACAGGAGATGTGGGAAACATTCTGCTCACTGATCTGGTAGAACCTCAACACCGGGTGCTCAGCTGACACTCAGGAAACTCAGTGAGGGCTCAGAGGCCAGCTAACCCCACCTTGAAAGATAAGTGTCAGTGAAAGGAGGACACAGGGCACCTAGTGAGTCAGGCAGCACAGGCCAGGCACTGAAACTTCAGGTGTGAGGAGGGCCCTTGGGAGTCTGGGCAAGAGACAGGGTCTCTCATTATTCTCTCATTGGCCAGATATTCATGGAGCACCTACTGTGTGCCAATAAGTGCAATGAACAGAGCAGACACTACCCCTCCTTCCCCTTATGGACTTGACATTCCAGTGGAGAGGAGACAGGAAGAACAACAGAGAAGTGTGACAGGCTTCTCTGAAGAAGGGGACAGGTTGTCACCGCATTGATCAGCAGCTCTCAGTTACAAAGGCTTTTTGCTAGCCCCTCTTGGGTGGCCAGGCTTGTAACTGCTGGGACTGCCTGGCTGAGGGTAGATAAGGGGTAGCACTGGCTTCTAGGTGGGCAGGGACAGGAGGCACAGGTGTTTGGGCCCCACAGAGGTGCTCTGTGAGGGCTGTGGGGATGACACCTCAGACTCTGCCACCCATTGGTCTATCCCCAGGGCTGTCTCCTCCATCCTGGGCACCTGGCTGGACCAGTGCCCTGAGGATATTTTCTAGCCTCCATAATTTCCCTATCTGAAGATGTTGTTGGCCTACACAGAGCTCAATTTTCCGGGCTTGGACTTGGAGCACCAGGCCCATTTTCTCCTTTCAGAGCGGGAGTACCTTGAACCCCCTGAGACAGACGAGAGGACGAGGAGGACTCAGGGTGGGTGATATGGGTATGTATGGAGGGGATGGGGCTGGGCCACATGGAGATGAGCTTCCAGAAGTAAGGGTAGGCCAGGAGCAATGAGTAGGCTCAGATTACTTCCTGGGAGTGGGTTCTGGAACTGAGACTTCATTGATAGATATGAGATTTTCTGTCTGTGTAAAGCACATGAAAGGCAGTCAGATTGATAACACTTTCTCTTCTTGGAGCTACAGAACCAGCTCCAGAGCACGACTGAGAACCATCTCAAGAGCTAATGCCAACTGCAATTCTAGTGCCCACTATAGTTCCAGAGTCACAGCAATAGCTCTTGTTCAAGCTGACAAGGTAAACAAATCATCTACACCATCTCCAATTTTGGAGCAAAAATAGGCTTAAGCCACAGCTCTTATTCAAGATCAACATCTTGAATAAGCACTCATGTCAGCTCCACATAAAGCCAAAGCAAACTCAAGCAACAGTTCTCATTCAAACTCAAAAATTAGAACAAGCAACTGTACCAGCTCAAACTGCAAAACCAGAGCAGACTCAAACAACAACACCAGCCTCACCTTCAGAGCCAGTGTAAGTTTAAGCCACAGCTCTCCTTGGAGGTCACGAGCAAGACAGGCACCTGATCCATCTGCAGCTTCAAAAGCAGGCTCAAGCAAGAGCTATCCCTCTATCTCAAGAGCCAGAACAAGCTCACATGCCAGCTTTGATTCCAGAGCCAGGGCAGGCTCAATTCACAGCTCTCATTCAAGCCCAAGAGCTAGAACAACCATCTGCACCATCTCTAGCTACAGAGCAAGAGCAGTCTCAAGCCAGAATGCTCGTTCATGCTTAAGAGCTAGAACAAGCAACAAGCAACTATCCCAGCTTCAACTTTACACTCAGAGGACGCTCAAGCCATATGTCTGTTCAAGATTAAGCTCTGAAACAACCATCTGCACCACTTCAAGCTTTGGAGCAAAAGCAGGCTCAATTCAGAGCTCTTGATTGAGCTTAACAGGTAGAACAAACACATATGCCAGATAAAATTCCAGAACCAGAGTAGGCTCGATTCACAGCTCTCATTCATGCTGAAGTGCTAGGATAAGCAACGACACAGCCTCAGTTTTAGAGTCAGAAGACAGTTCTCTTTAAAGGTCAAACTCTGGAATAACCTTCTGCACCATCTCTAGCTACAGAGCAAGAGTAGGATCAAGCTGGAGTTCTCATTCAAGTTCAAGAGATAGAACAAGCACATATGCCAACTCCAATTTTGGAGCCAGAGCAAGCTCAGGACAACTTCCAGTCACCCACAAGCTCAAGAGCACCCACATCACACCAGCAAGGTGCCTCAGCTCCCACGACGCCTTTAGAACCAGGTCCTGAACTGCAGGTTGAGTGGGCTGCCTCACTAGATAGCTCTTTCCCTCCCCCATAATTTCATTTTAAAAATTGGTTACTTTTATCTTACATATATTTAAAAGTTTTCTATTTTTTTCTTGTAATATTTACTAAAATTTTTATTTTAAAGTAAAATTTAAATAAAACAAAATTTAATTCCATGACCCTTCAAAGTGTACACTGAAGCAGCCTTGAGTGCATTCACAATTTTTACAACCGTCACATCACAACCACTACCTAGTTCTAGACCATTTCATCAAATACACACCCAGGATCTAGTCACTGGTCACTCCTCATTCTCCTCGCTTTCAGGCCCTGGCAACCACTGGTCTCTTTCTGCCCTTGGATTTACCTAGTCTGGCCTTTTCATGTAAGTGACATTATGACTAATATGTGGCCTTTTGTGTCTGACTACCTAATATAAGAGGAGACTGATTGTTTTTTTGGTTTTAATAAAATTAACATTTTTATTAACAGGGAAAATCCCTGATAGGCCAAGATTATGTGTGAAAAATTAAGCCCTAATATAAATATTTTCATTACTGTGGAAGAGGGACCACTTTTATAATTTTAACACGAACCCCAGAAGCCATAAGGGAAATGTCTGGGTCTCTGAGACACCTTTAAAATCTGTCTTTTCCTGAATAGGCAGTGTTTAATTTTTTCTAGGGTGCATATTATAAAAACATTAAAATCACATGTTAAGTGGTTCTCTTTATTACCAATGTATTTTAAACTATATAGTGTTAAGGTATTAGACAAAGATAACTAATGTTTATTTATTAAAATATTATAAAACAATGTATAGTAAAATAATGTTTATTTAGTAAAATTGGCCACACTCACTGCAGCCAGGGTGATGAATAACTGTGACTGGCCAGGCTGCTTCATGCGTCTGTCTCCACCAGGAGGATGAGAGCCTGTGATCAATTCCTGTCAGAGCCAGTGGGATGCCAAGCAGGCAAAATGAAAGATGTCTGCTCTCCCACCTAAGCAATGGATGGATGCACGGATGCATGGACGGATGGTTAGATAAGTAGATAGATAGGAAAAAATAAATACACAAATGTTTCTTCTATCATTTGCTCATTTTTCACAGGGGTGGGTAAAGGAAGGACTATGAATAACTTACTTCAAAAGTAAATTCCTCTGCTTAAAAGTTTTCTTTAATGAGCATAGGTCACATTTTATCACTTTTTGAGAGAAAATATACATATTTCTAATCACCAGAGTAAATATTTAAGAAAGACAAAAGTCCTAGATGAGCTGAAGCCTGCCCAAACTTCTAAGAATACTCAAAAGGACCCTTTTATAAAGTTATATTTGTAACTTAGAAATGGAGAAAGAAACGGACTCCTGCCTGGGACCAAGTGGGTAATGCTCATGAACACAGGAAAGCGGGAGCAGGACCCCAGAGAATGCCTATGTCGGTACTTCCTGCCAGTCTTGCACAGAAAACCAGTCTAAAGGGAGTACAGTGGACACTACTAGCCAATGACATATTCTAGGCAAGGTCTTCTTTTCTTTCTGGAGGTCCAGGGGCAATGGGATAAAAGCTCCCAAGGAGCAAGCTTTTTTTTTTTTTTTGCAAGCCAAATTATTTAGTTTCACGGCACTCTGTGTGTTTCTCTTTTTACCCAGGAATTTACTGTAGTTTATTTTTGGACATTTTATTCCTGTTTCAGCAGTGAGCCAGTTATTGAGTGAAGGGATTTTGCTCATACTTAGGTCAGAATATTTAAATGATGAAGCAGAGCCCACCTAAGCCCAGTATGGTAGAGGTAACAGTAAGTTGTCTCATTGCATATGTGACACTGTCAGGTCCCTCACCCTCTCCTTCCCTATTAGCAGAACTTCTACAGCTAACTCTGGAAGTTCAGAGAGAAAAAAAGGTTAGAGGAGACCACTTCACCTCTCCTGCCTACCCATCACTTCTGGAGCATTCTCCTTTTCTCCCTACGCTACACTTATTGGAAGTATTTAGACCACGGATTCTCTCTGCTCAACTCCTGAATTCAGTTGCTGTTGATTCACAGCCACCAATATGCTTAACCAAAAAATGACTAATAGTAACTTTCTTTGTGATCTATTAATCTCAGGAATAAAGAGAACGAGGAAAAAAGAGTGGGAGTAGGTGGATGTTTGCAAAATTCCGGAAAACTTGACATCAGGCCTCCAGCTGCTTTGGGAAGGTCTAGCACACCACTGATGGCTGAACCGGTGGGTAGCATTACAAGGATTTACTCCAGGTTCTAGAAGTTGCATCAAAATCCCATCTCAAGTGGCTAGAGACAAAGCAGCCTTACAAATATGTTAGCAGACTGAAGAACATTTTAAGGTAGCCATAAGAGAGGGTTTGGATGAAAATCCCCATCTTCAGAAAAGATAAAATTGCCTTATCATGAAACAAATAAGGAGGGAAAGGAATGAATGAACTAAGCGAAGAGAACAAGGGGTTTTCCTGCTCCAACACATCTGTTAAAACATGAGATGTCCTTCTGCTGAATGCTGGGTTCATTTTCTCTCCCTTCATCTCGAGAGCAGAAGTTAATTCAACCTCCAGATATGTTTACTTCTGAAGATCCTGGAACACAGCAAGGATTTTTATCTCTTTTAAAATGTAATTCTGAATGTTCTACCTTTTAGTTTTACTACCGTAAAGGAATTATACAAATTACTCAAAATTAAGCTTGATAGAATTCTTAAGATAGTGTTTTATAAATATAGATGATTTAAATTTAAATACCCTGAGTATATATTTTTTAATTCTATTTGTAAATTGTCTAAGTATGGTATTTTGTTGATTTTGTTGTTTAATCAGTTCACAAAAACTATAATAGGAGTATTATATGAGCAACTGGAGGCCCTTGGAAACAAAGGCCTTTTCTGTATGTACCT
>VMDR010011978.1:0-27434 GCA_007922815.1 Macrotus californicus
CCCCCCCCCCCCCCCGCAGAATTTCTTATTTTTACCTGAGAAAGTCTTAACTAAGATAAGCTACTTTCCATTACCAGAATCAGAATTCCCATTTAAGAATATACACTCAAAACAAAGCTTTTAGGTGAATTGTATGCACGCTAACATTTGAGAGCTGCTTTCTTAGATAATAAACTTCTGTGTTTAAGTTTATCTTTTTAAGAAATCATCTTCACTCCAGAGAAGAATTTGTACTCTTTAGGTACATGGGTCACACTGCTTTAATGGTGAAAGTAAAGGCCAACAAATACAATAAATACACTGTTCCTCACATGTTATTACTACATTTTCCCAAAGGGACTGGAATCTGTTTGCTGGAAATCAGAGAAACATTGTGATAGAGTGGGATGTGTACAGTGTGGTCCCACAGTACTCGGCTGTTAGATTTTAAATGTGCTAATGCCTAAGGTAAAAATTCAATAATATCAAAACTACCCTAGAAAATCCTATAAAATTGGGACAAAGTTTTGTGTATGCAATTTGATACAGTATTTTATGCACATTAAAGTTAAGAACTACTGGGTGAGACGAAAGGATTATTCTCTAAGCAGGTGAGTAGACATTCAAACTATGTTGTTGTCCAAAAAAACCTTACAAAATTAAAAAGTGTGGAAGGGAGGATAGGCAGAGCATTTTTCAAAGTTCCCACTTGTCCAGGCTGTGGCTTCTCTTGTGTTTTGGAATGTTACATACTGACGATCAAAACTTAGCTCTATTACTTACTAGCTTTGCTGTCTTTAGCAATTTACTTTAGTTTTCTGAGTCTTGGTGTTCTTGTCAATAAACATTAAGAAAATAGTACCCCTCTCTTGTAATATGAATGTGAAAATGCCTGGAACATTTCCTGGCACATGTCAGAAGGAATGGTCCAGGACTCTCCCTTTAGCTAAGCATGTTCTGCAAGCTTTGTTCTCAGAAAGCTCAGGCAAATGCACTTGTTACAATTGGTTTGGAATTCAATCTATGTTCTCCTAATACTTTGTTTTTAAATAGGACAAGATTTCAATGGATAACTTCTACTTAAACACAAGGTAACCTTTTGAAAAAATTGTGTGGTAGTTCACTCTTCACTTTCCCAACAGAATGCATCTTGATGGATGATTTATAAGAGACTTAAACAAGAGAAGAACAGGCATGATAATGGCAATTACATCCTGGAAAGGCTTTAAATAATGGTTATAGAATGTCTAACTCTCTTATTTCTACACAGAAATATAGTGACTGCTGTTTTGGAAGCAATCGGTGGCAGTTCACACAGGATACAGTGAGAGGTGACAGTCTTGTGCACCTCTGGAGCAGGTGGGAAGCTGGGCCATGGAGCTGTGCTTACCGAGGGAGTAAAAACAAACTTTCCATGTCAGAGGCTGGAGGAAGTTTTAAGGAGAGTGTTGGAGGAGAGCTAAGCACTGCCCCCACCCCCACTCCCCTGCCCCTGCCCCTGCCCCATGCTCCTCACCTGTGTGCTGTTCCTGGAAATAATGTAAGCCAGAACACAGTGGAGCAACATCTTTAAAATATTGCAAGAAAAAAAGCACTGTCCACATATGATTCTCTTCCTAAAGAAAATATCTTTGAAAAATAAAGATAAAATAAAGACATTCCTTGATATGCAAAAGCTGGAAGAATTCATCACCATCAGTCCTGGACTACAAGAAATATTTAAACGAAATCTTCAGACAGAAAGAAAATAATCATGGGTATAAATATGGATCTATTGACGAGCACCAGAAATAGTAACTATGTGTGAAATATGAAAGACTTTCTTCCTTAGTATTTATATTTCACTAAAAGATAACTGTGTAATGTGGAGTGTATCATATATTTAGAAGTAAAGGTGTGACAACAGGAGCACAAAAGCCAGAACTGATATGACTTTATGACCATTTGGATGAGGTGAAGAACAAGGTTGATGTTTAGGTATCTGGCTTGTGACTTGCTTCAGACTAATTTTGTCCCCCTAAATTCATATGTGGAAACCCTAACCCTTAATGTGACTATAACTGAAAATAAGGCACTCAGTTGGTAATTAATATTAAATGTGTTAAATGAGTCCATAAGTATGGGATCCTAACCAATAAGACTGTGGCTGTATAAGAAGAGGGAGAGATCTCTTTTTCCATTATGTGAGGACACAGTGAGAAAATGCCTCGTGCAAGCCAGGAAGAATCTTCACCTGAAACTGGAACTTGTGTGACCTTGATCTTGGATTTCCCAGCTTCCAGAAAATAAAGTTCTATTGCTAAAGCTGCCAGTCTATGGTATTTTGTTATGGCAACCCAAGCAGATAATACAAAAGCTAAGGGATAGTGGGGTAGTGGGGGGCGGGGGGGGGAGTTGCTCATACCATTTACCTACATCAGGAACACAGTATAAGAGACCAGTTGGAGTAGGGTAATGAGCTCATAGCAGGACATGTTAATTTAAAGGACATTCACAGGAGAAGATGAGCAACTAGAAATACAGGCCTGAAGTTCTGGAGAGAGGTTGGCTGGAGGAACATATTTGGGAGCCATCAGCCATGTGTGGCAGTTGAAGCCGGACATGGGTATACAGTGAAGGAGGAAAGTCCTCCAACAATGGAGAAGAAATGGCCAGAGACAGAGGGGGAGAATCATGACTGAGTGGTAACTCTGAGGCCAATGAGAGAATTTTGAAAAGAGGGAATTAACAATATCAAATGCTTCAGCACACTGGGTACCTTTCTGGAGACATGTCTAAATGTTTGGTATGGCCCTTAAAACCAAGGATCTTAAAATCACAAACACATATAAAACAATTAGGAGCCTTGGCTGGTGTGGCTCAGTGAATTGAGTGCTGGCTGGCCTGAGAACCAAAGGGTCTCTGGTTTGATTCCCAGTCAGGACATATGCCTAGGTTGCTTGCAGGCCAGGTCCCCAGTAGGGGGCGTGTGAGAGGCAATCACACATTGACGTTTCTCTCCCTCTTTTTCCTTCCCTTCCCCTCTAAGTGAAAATAAATAAATACAATCTTTTTTTTTTTTAAATTAGGAAGTCATTCCATTAGGGTGAATTGTCTTATTAATGTAACAGGGAATTGCAATAAAGATTCATTCATTTATTCTGCATATCGAGCTCCTACTGTGTGCCAGACATATTTTTAGAAGAGGCAGTTGGGCTTTTAAAAAAGAAGAGTATGACTTAGTTGTGGGGGTGGGGATAATGATATTCCGGCTAAGTGGAAAAGAACAAAAGCAGAGTCGTTTAGGCACCCAGGGAGGGAAGTGCAGAGAATTCAGTCTTGACAAGAGAGCAGGAGGGGAAATAACTGAGGAGAAAGCCTAGCTGGGTGAGTTGATGCCAGAGAGGGCTGGAAGGCACCCGTCCGGGAGCAGCTGGTCTCAGAAGTACTCTTGCCCCAGCCTTTTTTAGGCACTATGCACCTACTGCTGCAACAGCAAACAGAGCCCCCTTGTGCCAAGCAAGTAGAGAGAGCCAGTGCTTTCTGCAGACTTTGGACCTGAGGAAAGTGCAAGCTACTTCACTAGCCACCGCATGTGTGTTCAATAGCCACCAGATATGGAGAGGAAATTCTCAGAACGAGATTCCAAGCCCACGTATTGTTAGAGAAGGGCTTTGGGTATCACAGCAGCTACCATGAACTACACCGCAGATCTTCCAAATAGGAGCGGGAGGCTGAGTGATCCCAATAGTCATAACCTGTATTGCAGTGGCTTTGGGTGGACAGATTGGCAGCCGGAAATATGGTCGGGGGAATGTGATGAATAGTTAGGTGGGCAAATTCGTGAGGGATGAACCATTACCAGTCTCAACAGGACCAGTCTTGCCAGAAGGATCCAATAACAAACTTCCCCGGACTGCCCTGAGGATGAAGTTCTCCTAATGGCCGGAAGAGGGCGCTGCGAATATCCTCGGTCCGCAACTGTCAGAAACAGACCTTGAGTCCTGCACTGTTCAGGGGAAGCCAGTATTACTCACTTCTCAGAAGGCCCAGAGCCGCGGAGATGTCCCGGAGAGCTCTTGGGGCTGCTACTGCGGCTACCTGATACTTTGTCCCCGCCAAATGTCTGGGGCTGGGGGAAGGATGGGAGGTTGGGAAAGAGATAGGAGCAAAAGAAGAAACCGTAGCGCTGCTAGCGACTCCACGGGAAACGCGAACACTCAAGCCCCTGATCGCACACTGCTGGGCTGCGGTTTGATGGGAGACGGAAGGTAGAAAAAAACTGCAGGTTTCTGCTATCTAAAGTTGAATGAGATTGTACAGATCCTGGGGCTATGCAGCTTTGCTGTCCTGAGAATCCTTCCAGCACCTGTCCTTTCTCTCTCAGCAGCAGCCGCGAAACTTTCCTGCGAGCTTGCGCACCCCAGGTCTCCCCGAGGGTATCCTTGCTCCTTAGGATGAGGCCTTCCCATTTGTCCAGAGCGTGATGGAATCACAACTATCCCCTCTCTTGCCCTCTTAGAGGCTCTTAAACAGTAACGAATTTGGTTTTTGATTTGGGTGGAAACAAGCCAATTCTCTGTGGGGCTCTGCGCATCAGTCTCCTGTAGTGCCCTGCAGGGGCCTCGCTGGGTCTCGGAGCAGCTGGAGGCACACATCCCCCCGCTTCCCACCCCTGTCTCGGTCTCTCCGAATCTCAAAGAGTGCCGCCAGCGCCAACTTACTTCCCCAATCTGCATTGTAACCCAGTCCCCAAACTCGCTCCTACCCCAGGCCCCTTCCCGCCAGGGGGTGCCCCTGGAGTTAGTGGAGAGGGTAGGGATTCTGACTACACATACCTTGGGACAAGTTGAATCTAGGCTTGAATTGTGTGACATGAAAATAGTTGGGTTTCAAGACCACACAGCTGTCAACCACTTGGAGGGCTTGCCTGACAGAGGACAGGGTTCTTCGATCCTGAAGAACTTGAGTAGAGGGTCCCCAAAACGAAGGTCTCCCTCGAAGACCCTAGACGGTCAAGCTGAGCCGGGGAGCACTAGAGGGAGCGCACTTTGGCGCGGGTCTCGGAATGTCTCTTCCTGGGTTCCTCGAGAAAGCCGCCCTATTGCACATCCCGGGGCTGCGCTCAGCTCCTTCAGAGCTTCTCGATCCTGGTGCCTACAACAAGGGCCAACGGGGTTCTGTGAGATCCTTAAGGGGGAGGAAGACGCTCTCCAGAGGATTCTGTTTCCGTTCCTTGGATCTCGGACTGGAGAGCAGCGATCCCCAGCGCCGGATCGCATTCTGGCTTTCTGCTCCCTGAGCTGGCTTGCCTCGAGGGCACCCGGGAGCCCAGCTCAGTCTGGCTCTGGAGCCTGCACTTGGCTGAGGACAACTCACCCTCTACGAGCCTGGGCCCAGGTGCCGATGAGGCACCCAAGAGCTTCATGCAGAGTTAGAGGCCTGGATTCAGTTTCTATAAACGCCACTTGCGGAACTAGAAGTAATCACCCCTTCCGTCTGCTATCGATTGTTATGATTTACAAACTCACGCAGATGATCTCATCCTTAGACACTTGGATCTTCAGCACAACACAGGGCATGTTATAACCCTTTTTACAGCTCAGAAAACAGGGGCTAAGAGGCTTTATTTTCTTAATTCAGCATTTCTTTGAGGCACCAGGGGGTATCGAGCATAAATAAAATAGGGTCTTGCCCTGAGGAAGGGGGCAGAAAACAGCATTCTGGTTTATTTGGGCTGTGATTGGAGTGGCTCTGGGGTGCGGTGGGGAGTCCGTAAGAGCTCCACCACGTAGCTGAAAAGAGGCAGAGCCAGGCTCCAGTCCCAGGCCTTCTGCCTTCTCTCCCAGGGCTCTGCCTGCCACCCCTGAGCGCTTGAAGACAGGGAAATGGCGCAGAAACCCACACAGAGCTTTTCAACTCTGTCTCCGTCGGGTCCTGGAGTCACACTTGTCATCAAATAACCCCACACTCTTGGGGTGATTTACGGTTGATCTGTAAGCTCAGTGTGGGTAGGGGCCACCTCTTGTGTGTTGAAGGCTGAATGTTCAGGCCTAGCACGGAGCCACCAGCGCTCAGCGATTGTCTGTTGGGTGATTCGCCGATTGCAAAAAAATCTCGAAGCCAAGTAACGCCACCAGGAAATAAGGTGGCTCGCTGCCCAAGAGGAGGGGTGAAGGACTAAGGAGGGAATTAGAGAAATGTTGGGGGGGGTGGGGGGAGACCGGCATTCCCTTCTCATCCCCTACCAGGTCTAAGCTGTCTTCTGCAGGAGCCCGCCCTTCTAAAATCTCAAGGAAGTGACCTGGGAAGGAGAAAAGGGCGGTTAGCAAAGGGGGATGGCAATGCCAAACATCCTTGACCAGGCCTGGGTCTGTGCCTCTCGGCGTCCGATATCCCTGGGGATGAGAGGTAGCAAAGCATCGTGGCCCGGACTGAGACCTGTGTGTGCAGTTGCGCCTGGGAAAGCTCCTTGAGAGATCAGAACTGGGCCCCGCCGCGCCACTGCCCCACTACCTCCACCCCGCCCCACAATGACTTAGTTGAGGGATAAAGGAAGATACACGGGCCCTACAGGGTGGACTCGGGGTTCCCAAGTATCTATCTCCTGCAGCCATGAAGAAATTACTGATTTAACCGAGGTCCATCCTGTTAAAGATGAGTCCAAGAGGCGGCTGAAAAAATAGTCTTGGACCAGGCAGCGGTGTTGGGACCAGGAAAGGGACTCTCAAGGACTTTGGACAAGCTCGGAAATATAGGTATCAGCCTTTTCTCCACAAGACACTAGTTTTCAGGTTCATTCTTGACAGTGCAGAGCGTGTAGGAGTGTACAGTGGTGTGTGTGTGTGTGTGTGAGAGAGAGAGACAGAGAGAGAGAGAGAGAGAGACACACGCGGCCCAAATCTAGGAGAGGGTTGGTGCTGGTGCGCAGCGGTGGGGGTTGGGGAGGGTGAAGCGGGGAGAAGGTCGCCACACAATCCTGGTTTGGGGGAGGGTGGCGCAGAAGCAGGAGCCTGCCTGCCCGCCCCCTTCCTTCGAGATCCCGCTCTCGTGCTCAGCGCCCAGACCCAATGCCTGCTGCGTGGCTCCGAACACTTACCCCCCTGCAAGCCTAGGGTGAGGGTGTAGGCGGGGAGCTGCCAGCCACTTGCGCTGGCTTCGTGCCTGATGCGGAACTGGAAATCAGCCGAGGGACCAGGGCAGAGGAGGCAGGGCCCAGGGACTGTGGAAGATACTCTTCCCTTCACTCAGTTTTAGGTCTTATGGGTGGAAAGGTACTAATGGTAATAGTATAGAAGAAATCTCCAGCGTTGACACTGAACTTAAAAATTTCAAGGCTTCCAAAGCACTTTTATTTGTCCAATCTTACTTGATCTCACAAAAATCTTGTAAAGCATTACCTCTATTTCTAAATTGCATTGACATTGGGAAAAACGTTCAGCATTCTGTACTTGGCGTTCCTTACACTTACCCATAGTATGACATAATGTAGAGGGAGAAAGACCAAAAGACGGGTAACTGAGAAACCCACCCAGCCTTGGCATTAAGACCTCGCTGGAGGCGCAGGCCTGAGGCTGGGGTCCTGCCTGCATTTGAGATCTGTATTGTTTTGACCGTTCTCGTTGACCGTTCACTTGAGCCCTACGTGGTCTTCCTCCCTTGCTCCCTAGGCTTAGACCATGACATTGACGAAAGCACAGTTAATGGGATCTAAGGATTCCCGAGAGCGCCCCCCAGAGAAACCCCCCTGGAAGGAAGGGCAAGGAGCCCGCTTGGTGCCTGCCTTCGCAGCACAACCAACAGGCGCCTCTGGCGTGGAGACACAGGGTTGCTTGCTCCGAAGCCGCCAAGGGGGCCCCACAGAAACGTGGGCCCACACGGAGTGGGGATAGGGGTGCTCCGAGCTGTCTTTCCCCTAGTAACGGACGTAGGTGGTGAGGAAAGCGAATGTTAGTATAGAAGTTGGCTTTGTGTTGAGGAGGGCAGGGCACTCCTCAAGGAGAGGATTGAAATAAAAAGCCAATAAAAAAAACTTTCCTACTACAATTGCTGTTAATGGAAAAGGCGCCTAACCTGCTCAATTATATCTTTCAAAGTGCCTGTTCATCATTAGGAGTTCCTTCTCTGCAAGGAGGAGAAAGAAAAATATGAAAACAAAAACCAAATTCGAGAAGCCTCCTTCACCGGCCCCCGCAGTGTCTTGGAGGCCCCAGGCCGGCCACGGAGCGCTTCCCCTCCCAGCCCCTAGGGCAGAGAGGAAGCTAAAACAGCCAAAGAACGTAAGACAAAGGAACAAAACGTTTAAAATCCAAGGGCAAAAATCGGAGTGGGTCTCAGGATTTGCGCCGCGCAGGGCTCGTTCCATGGTCTGCTCCCCGGGAAGGCCGGGCCTGGCCGGAGCAGCGAGGCAGACGCCTCGGCGGGGCTGGGGGGCGCAGCTCCTCCTCTTCAGGTGCCCAAGGACCCTCAAGGCACGGGGCTCACACTTAAAGCCTGGGAACGCGCAGACAGGAAACCCACTTCCTCCTAAGCAGTTTCTTGCTCGCAGGATGAGAGGCGTCCAATTGAAGCAGAATGATCCTCATCTACTAATATCCAGCGTGGCCACAAAGCGACTGGCCATTTACGCCGCCACTTTAAACAAAGATATTTGGTTATTCCCGGGGAAGCAAGTGCACTTTTGCATGGCTGAGCTCTGGGCAGAGGAGAGCCTCAGCCCAGCCTCCCGCCCGCTGGGCTGCTCGCGCCTCGGGATTCGCCCCCTCCTGGCCAGCTGGGCCCGCCGGGGTTCAGGCTCAGTTCACGGAGGACGCTCCCTGCCCGCACCCTCCCTGAAGCATCAGAGGGGAAATCAGCGTGGCCCTGGGCTCGGGTGCTGGGGCTGTGATGTCCTCGGAAAGTCAGCTCCAGAACCCCGCGCGTCCAGGCGCTGGGCGAGGGTCGGGGACACCAGGTTTGTTCGAGGTGGGGCAGTTTAAGCGATGGTCCCCCGCGTTAATCCCCCTCCAGCCTCCCAGCTCCAACTGCCAGTGATGTGTTTGTCTTGGCCAGGGGGTGGGTGTGCGGAGGGGAGCCGAATGTCAGGAGGGGGTGGCGTGATGCGGAGGAGGGGGCCCTGCTCCGCCAAGAGGACCCTGAGCTGGAAGAAGGAGGACGCGGGGATCTGGGACTGCCTCCCGCCGGCAGCCGATCCCCTTGCTCAGCGCCCGCCGGGAATCTCTCTTGGGTAGAGGGAAAGGGGGCGGGGATAAGAGGTGTCCCTCTGACGGTGGCAGAAGAAGCAGACAGACTGACAGACACGCAGCCAACAGTGCGGCCCCAGGGTTCGTCCCCAGACTCGCAAAGCTCTTTTGGTGGCGACTGGGGCCCGGCGCTGAGAAGCCCGATGTGGCCCGGAGGCAGTGGGAAGGCTCGGGGCTGGGAGGCCGCGGCGGGAGGGAAGAGCAGCCCCAGAAGGCTCAGGTGAAACCCCCAGCGCAGCCCTTAGCCCCCTCCCTTTAAACACCTGTCTTCGCCCCGGGGAACCCCACCGAACTGAAAAGTGGTTCACTTTGTAACTCCGAAAGTTGGTCGCAGATCAGCATTCACATTCCTTTCTCACCGCCGTCCCTCCTGGGCTACTCCCCACCCACCTCTTGCCCTCCCACTCTCCCTGCCCTCCCCCGCCTCCCCCTCCCCCGCGCGCCGCTGGCACCCCACAAAATATAGGGGTGGGGGTGTCCGGGGGAGGGGGGAGAAATGCTTCGGGTCGCGTCTCTGCCTCTCTCTCTCTCTCCCTCTTTGAGACCTAAAAATCCTGACAAGTGAAACTTAAAGGTGTTTACCTTGTCATCAGCATGTAAGCTAATTATCTCGGGCAAGATGTAGGCTTCTATTGTCTTGTTGCTTTAGCGCTTACGCCCCGCCTCTGGTAGCTGCCTAAAACCTGGCGCCGGGCTAAAACAAACGCGAGGCAGCCCCCGAGCCTCCACTCAAGCCAATTAAGGCGGGCTCGGTCCACTCGGTTACGTGTACATCCAACAAGATCGGCGTTAAGGTAACACCAGAATATTTGGCAGAGGGAGGAAAAAAAAAGCAGCGAGTCTTCGCCTTCCCCCTCTCCCTTTTTTTTCCTCCTCTTCCTCCTCCAGCCGCCGCCGAATCATGTCGATGAGTCCAAAGCACACGACTCCGTTCTCAGTGTCTGACATCTTGAGTCCCCTGGAGGAAAGCTACAAGAAAGTGGGCATGGAGGGCGGCGGCCTTGGGGCTCCGCTGGCGGCTTACAGGCAGGGCCAGGCGGCGCCGCCGGCCGCGGCCATGCAGCAGCACACCGTGGGGCACCACGGCGCGGTCACCGCCGCCTACCACATGACAGCGACGGGGGTGCCCCAGCTCTCGCACTCCGCCGTGGGGGGCTACTGCAACGGCAACCTGGGCAACATGAGCGAGCTGCCTCCCTACCAGGACACCATGCGGAACACCGCCTCGGGCCCCGGATGGTACGGTGCCAACCCAGACCCGCGCTTCCCCGCCAGTAAGTGAGGCCGCCCCACTGCGGGGCTGCGCGCTGAGCGCGGGAGGAGCGGGGAGAGCCGCCCGAGGGGCGCGGCGCCTGCGGGCTGTGCGCGGGGCATCAGGGTCGGCGCCCGGCGGCGGCGCCAGGGAGTCGGGCGCGGGAGCGGGGGGTTGATGCTTCTTCCTGCTGGGCTTCGGAGTCCAAGAAGAGACTCGTAGGAGCGGGACCTGGGGGGCAGGCGCTAGTATTCGCTGTCTCCCAGATGCGGCCAGCTGGCCGCTCTGCTCTGCGCCGGAGACCTCGCAGTGCCGAAGAAGGCGCCTCCCCAGCTTAGGGAGCCGGGGAAAGCAGGGCGCAGACAGATGCGGCCTGGCCGGGCGGGAGGCTGCCAGGCAGGGACGCGCTCAGGCTCCGGGGCCGGCCTCCCTCCAGTCTAATCAGGTGGGAGGGCGCGCAGCTCCAGAGCGGGGATCTAAATGGGCCGAGCAAGTGCCAGCCCTGGGGCTGACAGGAGAGAGCAGGCAAGAGGCAAAGTGTCTGGGGGGCTCTAGCTTCCGAACACCTGTACCTCCTAAACTCCCGAAGTTAGAGTCTTACCATGGAAACCCACCTCCTGGCCTGGGCCCAGTTCGCCGCCGGTGGCCCGTTAACCCCGCGACTCCAGCCAGGGTTTGGGTACGAACGGGACAACTGTACTTTTGGGGTGGAGCACTGAGACCGAGGGAGGTAGCAGGGCTTGCGGTGGGAGCTCTCCAGGCAACCCCTCGACGGCATGGCCAGGGCAGGCGCTGGAGATCCCCGCAGCTGGGCCTCTCAGGGTGAGGCGGCCTAGGTGAGGAGGGCGCCGTCGGGGCCCGGCCTGGCCAGCCAAGGGCGAGGACGGGAGAGGTGGCCTGGCCCGGCCTGGCCCCGGCCGACGCTGTGCGTTTGTCGCTTACAGTCTCCCGCTTCATGGGCCCGGCGAGCGGCATGAACATGAGCGGCATGGGCGGCCTGGGCTCACTGGGGGACGTGAGCAAGAACATGGCCCCGCTGCCAAGCGCACCGCGCCGGAAGCGCCGGGTGCTCTTCTCCCAGGCGCAAGTGTACGAGCTGGAGCGACGCTTCAAGCAACAGAAGTACCTGTCGGCTCCCGAGCGGGAGCACCTGGCCAGCATGATCCACCTGACACCCACGCAGGTCAAGATCTGGTTCCAGAACCACCGCTACAAAATGAAGCGCCAAGCCAAGGACAAGGCGGCGCAGCAGCAACTACAGCAGGACAGCGGCGGCGGCGGAGGGGGCGCTGGGTGCCCGCAGCAGCAGCAGGCACAGCAGCAGTCGCCGCGCCGTGTGGCTGTGCCGGTCCTAGTGAAAGACGGCAAACCCTGCCAGGCGGGCGCCCCGGCTACTGGGGCAGCCAGCCTGCAAGGCCACGCGCAGCAGCAGGCTCAACAGCAGGCGCAGGCCGCTCAGGCGGCGGCGGCGGCGATCTCGGTTGGCAGCGGCGGTCCCGGCCTGGGTGCACACCCAGGCCACCAGCCGGGCAGCGCGGGCCAGTCTCCGGACCTGGCGCACCACGCCGCCAGCCCCGTGGCGCTGCAGGGCCAGGTCTCCAGCCTGTCCCACCTGAACTCCTCGGGCTCGGACTACGGCACCATGTCCTGCTCCACCTTGCTATACGGTCGGACCTGGTGAGAGGACGCTGGGCTGCACCTTGCCCAGCACACTGCCTCATCGCTTCCCCTCTTGCCCGCCACCCACATCAACCACCCGGCTCTCCAAGCGCTTCGGCTTTTCTTAAGAACCTGTCCGGTTTAGACCACGGGGAAAAAACACACAGGCCAAACTGCTGGACGTCTTTCCTTTTTCTTTTTTTCTTCTAGAATGTGTGGGATTTTTTTTTTTTTAAACAGAAAATCAGAACAACTAAGCGAATCCAATTCTTTAAAGAGCCTTTAAACAGAGAAGGACGTAAGAACAACTTTCGGGGTGTCTTTTAGGTGATTCGAATAGGTTTCCCACGCGCGGACGGGGCAGAGTTTGGAGCGGGATCTCTGCTGGCACGGATCTGGACTCGAAAGATTGCGAACTTCATTCTGGGTACCCTGTGCCAGCAAAGTGGACTCGCTTGTAAATACCAGGATTTCTTTGAAGGGGAGACAAGGCTGGGGAGAGGAAAGACACTTCTACAGAACGCGCTTGTCAGTGACACAAAGGAAATGCCCCCAACCCAGCAAACTCCGGCTGCCCAGGCTCAGCCTGCCAGCCCTGGCTAAAACTGTTTTATGTTTGATGTGAACTTGTAGCTGTAAAATGCTGTCAAAAGTTGGACTAAATGCCTAGTTTTTAGTAATCTGTACATTTTGTTGTTAAAAGAAAAAAACAGTTCCCACCCCCCTGCCCATCATATTTTTTATGGGCACTGACAAATCTGTGTATATTATTTGGCAGTTTGGTATTTGAAACGTCAGTCTTTTTCTGTTGTAACTTATGTAGATATCTGGCTTAAATATAGTTCCTAAGAAGCTTCTAATAAATTATACAAATTAAAAGATGCCTTTTCTGATTAAAACCCCACCTTTTGTTTGGTTTTGATTTGGCTTTAAATGGCATTTTTGGTTGGGGAGAGCACTCATCAATGGCCAGATGGGGTGGGGATTTGAATTGTTTAGGGGCTCAAAGAATCCTGAACCAGCTAAGGAATCCTGGCCTTCTGCCTCCAAATTGAGTAGAACCAAACCTTGAGCAGCCCTGGGGTTCGACAATAAAGAGGAGAAGAGCTAAACTACTTCCACCAGGAAGGAAAGGAAAAAAGGGAGAGAACTAGACTGAAAGATTGTTTTCGGAGCCAGGCTTCTGATTTTTACACCTCAGAAGTATCTACTGGGGTCTTACACAGCTAAGCCAATAACCCTGAACGAGCAATTATTTTTACTGAACTGATGGCCCCTGTAGATTTCAGCATCCGTCTTTTATTTCTAATCTGTAGCCCACTCTCCTGGCAATTAGAATTCGGTGGGAGGTTGTTTTCCAAAGTTGGAGAAGTCCCTCTCGGTTTTGCTTCTACTCTGAAATGACTATTCCCGCCCTAGGCTGGCCACGGATCCCCACTACTCAGGGCCTCTTGGCCTCAGGAAGTGACCCACTTGGCTCCTGGCCTGGGGACACCCTCCTGCCCCCATCAGGAATTTGGAAGCTGGGCTTTTGCTCTTTGTTCTGCCGGTTTCCATCTCTGGGCTCCTAAATCTTTGCAGTAACGAGCCTTTCGCTTGTTGCCAACTCTCCACCTCTCCCGACCATCCTGCCCTCTGTACAAAAAATAAATAAATAAAAATCTTTTATGTTTCTTTCTATCTCTTATTTCCTGGTCTCTTTGGTGCCCAGATGTGGTTATTGGGGAACTCTCAGGGTTGCCCTGGGGAGGGGAGGGAAAAGTAGTGGTGGCAGACACAGAGAAACTATTCCCCAGACAGGCTGTTGTCCCTTCCATGTCACACCCTGATAAGCCTGCGAGGAAAAGTGACGGAGTGGGCTGTGGACACATGCCCCTCCCAGCACTTTTTTCCTAGGCCTGACAGTGTTTGAGTGTGGGGGATTGATTCATATTTACCATGTACTCACTTCTTGCCTAGAGTTTCGACTTTTTTCTTTCTTGCCTCTCCCCTTCATTACTTCCTCTCTTCTTTCTATTTCAATCAATCTCCACTCTTCTTCCTGACCTCCACCCTCACCCTCCAGTAACTTGTCAGAAAAGTCGCCAGGCCTCAGGCCTTGTTCGGTAACTCAAGTCCTCTTTGCTGACTTCCGGGCGGGCTTCTCTCTGGTGGTAATTTAGGACTGCGGACCAGGGCAGGCTTCTTCCCCAAGGACTCTGGCTGCTGACCTATGTTTCCAACAGCCAGAAGAGACTCGGAGATTCAGAAAGAAAAGTTGGTTGGGTCTAGGGCGTGTGCCAGTTTGGGAATATCTCCTTTTGGAAAACAAGCAAAAATCCGGGAGATTTGAACACTTATGGTGGAATGGGCCACTGTGGTCTCAGGATAGGGTGTGTAAGTGGTCAGGTCACCCAGCTGAGGCCAGGGAGAAGATTGGCTCTAAGGTCCCAATTCCATGGGGGTGAGGTAGGGGTGGGGAGAGCTTCTGATCAACATGCCCTGTGCCTAGCACAAGCCTGGGTGGGGACAGGAGGGCAGTGCCCCGGTGGCTGCTATCCCCACCCTCTCCTAGCCCAGAGCTGGTTCCTGACAGTCACACTTTTAATGGGCCGTGCTACTCAGCGTTATAACCCTTTCAGTGGATGGAGTTTCTATCAAAGGCATTCTTCTCCACACCATCTAGAAAAAGACAGCTTAGTATAAAGTTTGTTTACTTGTCCTGGGTAAAGGTAAATCCAACCGGTCTACCCCCGAGACAAAATAGGGCTTTGGGGTCCATCAGCTCCCGCTACTGGCCTGGATACTGCAGCTGCAGGAAGCATCTCTGGAACCAGTTAGAAGCTTCTTGATAGGTAAATAGGTGCACGCTCATCTCAGCAAAAGACCGCAACCTCGGGACTAGCCCCAGTCCCACATCTTGGTCAGCCCCTGCGAAGCCGATGGTGTCTTCTCCTGGAGTGAACCTCCTCTAGGTCTCCAGTATCTCTGGTTCGGGTCAGCTCTGGCCTCCCCTGAGGGAGAAATCAGCCTTTTGGGGACGCTCCTGGCGCTGAAGTGCCTGGAAGAGCCGGAAGCTTGCCCACGAGTGGCGGCAACGCAGTTCGCCCTGAGTTCCGGGCAAAGCTGAGCGCCCCCGCCTAAGCACCCCACCCATCCCTCGGCCTCCACGGCTTCGGGGGAGCAGGGGAGATTTTGCAGACAGCATCCCCCCCTCTTCTCCCCCACCCTGCCATGTAAACACGAGGACTTTCTCGAGAGCCCTGGAGAGAGGCTCTAGTGGTTTCGGGGCCTGAAACCCCAGGCTTGGCTTGTTTGATGTTTAGCATCCCAGAGCGGCTCCCCACCCCCGCCCCAGCCTGGGAACCCGGATCTGTCGGTCGGAGACACAGGAAAGCAGCCCTCTCAGCTGGCGGGCCAGGGACTGGGCCGAGTTCAGAGGAGGCGAGAAGAGCGGGTCATAGATGCTCCGAGCTGGGTGAAGGGAGCCTGGACTGCGGCCGCCCCCAGCAGGGGCCGGAGCGGGGACAGCTGGAGTCTTCAAAGCCAGGAAGCGGTCGGAGGCAGGGAATGCCTCGGCAGCCCGGGCAATGGCTCTAGGAGAGGGGCTGCTGGCTCGGTGGGAAGTAGCTAGCTTGGGGCCCCCCGGCGAAATCAGAGCCAGGCCGCAGTCAGCTCTGCGGGAAACGCTCCTAGTGCTTATTCCTGGAGGCGGGGGAGGCCCGCGCGCCAGTGCAAGGGCCTCGCAGGAGGCAGCTCTTCTCGCCACTGCTAGGCATTATTGGCCTTT
The DNA here is from genome assembly GCA_007922815.1 of Macrotus californicus. Classification (NCBI taxonomy): domain Eukaryota; kingdom Metazoa; phylum Chordata; class Mammalia; order Chiroptera; family Phyllostomidae; genus Macrotus; species Macrotus californicus. Next base: position 15,881 of record VMDR010011978.1, read on the forward strand.
GGAAGAGGAAGACTTGCTCGGGAGCCTTCCAGCGACTTTAAATCCTCCTGAGGCAGGGTGAGGCCTAGGTCTCGCAGCGAGGTCTGCGATTTTGGAACCCCAGAGAAGAATTCTCAGACTTCGGAGGCCGCCACGCTCCCCCAGCGCGCCCACCGGCTTGTGGGCGTCGGCGAGGGGCTAGCTGCGGGCGCGAGGGCACAAAAGATAGCGCGAGTCTCTTCCCGAGCGATCCGAGATAAGAGGGAGCGAGAGCGGGGTTTTCTGACTTCCAACTCATTAGGGACCAGGTAAGGTCAACGCTTTGTCTATTATGTCTTTATCTTAAAAGCGGGTCAATTTAAGATAAGGCGGGGAGAGGAGGGGGAAGTCCAGGATCTTGTGACGTGTGCTGATAAAGACTGACCCCTTTTCTAAACTAAAAGCAAGCCAGGCAGACCATTCACTTTCTATAAACAGGAGAGTTGTGAGAAGCTGCCGTGAATTCTGATCGAATGTCCTCAGTCTCTCTACACATAACCCCTCCCCCCAATTATATTAGCGGGGGAGAAGAGCGAGCAAGGATATTATTTGTGGAGAACTAGAAAGCCTGTTGGGAAATGTGAATCTGAGATGATATGGCTCTTAGGCATGGTTCGCTGTCTTGTTTCCAATGCGGCTTTCTTTTAGAATGGAAGGAAAGTGACAGACGTGGGTATTGAGAGGGGTGAGGCTACCGTTTTCCTTGCTCAGCCAGGTCCCTATAAGGAATCCCAGACACCTCCTTCCTCTGCCCGCCACCCCCTTTCTTGGCTGGTGTGTTCATGGTTGTGCAATTGTGTTCTTGCAGCTTCAGGCCACCCTCTGTGGCTCCTGCCTCAACTTGGAGTGCAGAGTCTTGTAGTGTCTCTTTGGCCAGTAGGTTCCGGAAGGAGTGTCCTACACTGAGTCACCATCTGTGGTGAGCTTGTCCACCCTAGTGGCTGGAGGAATCCGGTAGGAGTAGGAGCAGAGGAAATGCTAAGTTTTATTCAAGGTGGGGAGCCAGGGTCTGCATGCCTTCTCCCCCCATGTAATTGTGTTTCTAAACTTTTCCTGATTATTCTCAAAGGAATGGAAGAGGAGCAGGCTTGGCAACTTGACAGCACAGTCTTTGCCTCGTTTGAAGCGTGGCTGCAGTGGCTGGCCGCACTTCCCTTGGACAGTAACCTGGCGCCCTGCGTGGAGGGCATTGTAAGAACGGCCCCAGGCTCCTCGGTTGAGAACGTTCCCCATTTGGTCTCTGCTTCCTAAACATGTATTGTCTTTGTGATTACAATTGCAACAGTTTTGGGAAGTGTGAGGTTTAAGTTTATTTCTCTGTTTTATTTCTTCTTCAGTTACTTGCAGGACATGGCAATATAATCGATCACTATTAGTGCTCTGCTTGAAATGGGAAGAAACATTTAAAAAATTGCAGGTAATGGGGCTTGCTAAAGACGACTCTTTCCTCCAACATAATAGTGGCATCTGGTTCTGCTAACTTTGTGAGTATAAGAGTTTGCAGGCAGACACCTGTCTGTATGTGTATTACAGAGGTACATGCATGCATGTACCTATCTTATATGTCTTTTATAATAGACTTAAAAGAAAAAAATTATTATAGAATTCTCTTAGTAGAGAATCTTAAAAAAAAACCTGTTGGATGCAAGAAAATTGAACACATTCATTACCTCAACTAAGATGTCACATGAAACCAAATTTCCCTTAAAAACTCAAGTAAACAAAAACTTTCCTGAGTGTGGCCACCTTTAAATTGGAATATGAATTTATCTTCACATGAACCTGGAGGACTACTTATGTCATAGGGACATATTAAAATTTATCCTTAAAGAAAATAAACTTGTTGCCCGAGACATACAGCGACAGATGAGACTCCTTGAAGCAATCTATAACAAAATTGTTTTCATTGGCTGCACCTACATTACCCACTAATAAAAAATCATTAATATAAATCACGCGTTACCATTTCCAGTTAACAAAAACAAATGGAAATGTTTCTGACCGTTTTTTGTAGCACCCCCCCCCCCCAATCTGGTCTTCACAGAATAGTGGAGATAAGAAGGCGGGTCCACGAGTGTAGCTGGAACAGAAAGAGACAAACTTCTCCTTCTCTCTCATCCTGTTTCATACATTTCCAGGAGTCTTGTCTTTGATTGCCAGGCTGTTGGTGCAGTGTCAAACATTGCATTTCTAGGGATTATGGTGATTATTGCTAGTGTCATTTCTACAAAATCATAGATGTCAGGGCACATGAAAAGTGTCCTTGGGCACCATTCCCCAGTTGTGAAGCCTCATAGTGTTTCTTGGGAAAATCACAGAGAACAGCAGGGGCTCTACATGGCCTAGCACTGTCCCTCTCAGTGCTGCTGCTTGAAGGTGTCCACAGCTCTAGGAGACAAGGGTTTATTTGGTCTGCATGCCACCGATTTACCTGATCTGCCCAGAACGCACAGGGCTGAGTGCGTGCACACAGATGTAAACCTGGGAATTACCATAATGACAGGAAGAGGATGGAGACCTGGTGCCTCTAAGCTAGCTGCTTGCTCTGTTCTGACCTAGGAGACCAGCTCAATGCTTTAACACATCTGGGTGTGTGTGTGTGTGTGTGTGTGTATAGAGGGAACTCTGCAAGTTAGGGTCCTGCAGCAACCCCCTCACCCACCCTCACCCAGAGCACCAGGTTTCTAAACAGGCTTGGAGTGGTAGGCTCTTTCAGAGCAGACTCTGAAGCCTCAGAGGATTAAACCCCTCTCTCCCTTCTTGGCCACTCCACGGTGCCTCGAGGTCTGCAAGGGTGGGGACTAAGGAAGGAGGAGCAAACTGGGCTGGAGGCTTTACCCTTCCCTTCTGAGTGTGCTTCAGAAAGAAATGCAGCCCGTGCACCACAGGCATGCCCAGAGCACACATCCCCCCCCCCCCACCCCGCCCGCCTCTGGCCAAGCTAGAAGTTATAGCTAGCTCACGACTACTCAGCAACCTGAGATATTACCTGAAATGTTGATTACCGCTCCCTGGCAGGACGGCTGAGGCAGTGCTGCACTCTCTCACATCCACAACTCACACAGCAGGTACAGCTCAGATATCTGTCTGCACATCACATAGGCTTCGTACTGAAGTCAGACAAGAGAACCTTTTGGAAACATTGAACAAAAAAAGGCAACCATAATCTAGCCATAATCTAGCAGTACATGGGGGCAAAGAGAAAATCTTTGAGATCTGTGGTAACATATAAGCACCTTCGCTGAATCCCTAACAGTTAACATTCACCTTCCTGTATGAACTGTTTTCAACAGCTACAATGCCACACCAGTCAAAAATTAGTTGTTAAAAATTCTAGATATGGCTACATACTTTGATTTTGTTGGTTGGGTGTCTATGGAAGCTGGGAGTTTGTGGGTATGTGGTTCTGCTCGTTGGTAAGACACGAGAGGAAAGGAAAGAGGACTGGAAAGGAGGGAGCAAGGAGGAAGGCAGGGAGAGAAGGAGGGAAGGAGGGAGGGAGGGACAAGCATGCCAAGTGAAAGTGTGTGGGATTCTGCTGGTGTTTTTGATACAGCTCAGTCGTGCTGGTTATGGCTCGTCTTTGGTTCACAGAGTTGGGGCGCAGTGGGAGAGCGTGCGGTGTGTTTGTGGTGTTTCAGGAGGGATGCCAGTGGGGATGGCAGGGGAGCCTGCTGGGAGGCAGTGTGTGCGCCATTTTTTTTTTTTTTTTGCCTTGGGCCAGTAATACAATGGCAATGCAATTATCTAGCTGAAACACGCTCAAACAGCAAAAAGTTGCAAAATAGATCGACCTCCCTGAGAAGAGACGGAGCTGGGTGCTGAGGTCTGCAGCCATCATCCGTTTCTCAATACATTTTAAACAAGAGGATCTAGGGAGTGATTCCGATTCAATACACATAATCAGTTTGCAAGTCTTATTTCCATTTGAAAACAGGGCCATTCGCAATCATAAGAGCCGGACGCGCTGAAAGATACCGGGCGGTTTCCCAGCAGATGATGGGTGACAGAATCTGCAGGCGAGCACTAAATATTTTCTACAAGCCTCAGACCTAATGCGTCAGTCTTTAGTCGCGTTGTAGTTTGGACCGAATATTCCTGTTGAATATGTAACTTAATTGCTTAGAAAATTCAGACTCCATGGTTGAAGAGGGAAAAAAACGGCAAGAAAGGTGAGAGAGAAACCATGTCTGTGCTTCTCCTGGGCGCTGGTGAAGAGTCATTTAGAGAAGAATACACAGGTACAAGATTTGGTGGAAAATTCAAACTTCTTTCTCGAAGAGGAGCCGCCAGAATAGGTTGTCGGGGACTAAAAATCCGCGGGTTGGAGCAGCGAAGCCCTGCCTGGGTGTGGCGGGGGTCATCAGGGTGTTTTCGGGCTGGGCCGCAGAGTCGCGACCAAAGCCCAGGGATCGGCACCACGGCTTCCCAGTGGCGCCGCCAAAGACTCGGGAGGCGCTCGCGGCCCCGCAGTTTCCTGTTGGCTGTCAGGGGGTTCGGCTGTAAGTGTGGGCGCTGACAATTCCAGCTACTTTCTGTCGTAGAAAGTTTTGGTTCCCAGGACCAGGAAAAGCAGCTCTCTGGGACCTCCCTCTTCCTGCCTAGGACTTCGGCACTCCCCACCGCCCTCAGGCTCTCCTCCAACCTGGGTGCAAGGCCTCATCCCCGGGCCGCCACCCTCCCCTTCCCCCCGCCGTGGCCTGCCCTCCCACACCCAGCGCGCAGGCTCACTATGTGCTCCCACCCAGCTTCACCCACCTCTAACTTAGACCAGCGGGTCGTTCTTCCTTCTGGTTTCACGACCCGAACCACCTTGGCTCGCCAACGCCGGCCCACCGGGTCCCCAACCCCTGGTATGGAGACCCGATCAGAAGGTCTGGGGTGCAGATGAGTAGACATTTCCTGTGAATTTCGATGCCAGAATATATAGATACGTGTTCACTGGGTTTTGACAGTAATCCAAACCCTAACTTGAAGGAATTTTTTGAACAATCTTAAAACACAATCTTTCAAAATCAAACAAATGTACCGCTGCTGCTTCCCTGATGAGTGAGGAAAGGGGAAATTTTGTCTCTGACCAGATACCAGCATCTAAGGAACTTTCTAGTTGTCTGAAATTCAACCTAATAATAATGTGTGCTCAACGCCCATTCCATTTTTATCTTGTAAGGGGGTAATTTATTAACCTCCAGTTGGTGCCTCTTGGGCAGGTGTTGTATTTTTAGACGTCTTGCAAAGCATTTTTCACCTCTGGGAAGATCCAGGCGAACCCAAAGATGGAGGGGGGATGTGTGAGAGAATGAGGGTGAGGGGATTCTACCCAAGTCTTCTGGATTGCTCAATTTTCTGCAACATTTGTCCTAAAAACCCGGATGTTCTCTTTAAACAGATGTCAAGTTATAGAAACCACACAGATCTAAGCACATCACACACACACACCAGCTGTAAACTCTCTAGATTTTGCCTTCTCTAGAACCCATTCTTTGCATAGACAAGAGTGGTCCTGAGGCACTAATTCACCTTGAGCCAAGGGGGAAAGGTCAGACCTCCTGCAAACTGGGAGGACAGAACTACCAGAAGTGGTGGGAATGAGAACGAGTCTGGGACCAGGAGGACTCAATCTGCAAGGGTGAAAGAAGAGCTAGCTCACCCACCTGGGGACAGGGCCCCAGCCTAGGCTTGGCTGGGTAGACAGAGTGGGCGCAGAGAAACGTGCCCAGAGCAGAAGAGAGCTGGAACAGGCTCTCAGGGCAGGACGTTTTGGCCACTTGACCACCCAATACAGACACGGTGACCACATGACCATTTCTAGGAGTTGTGGCTGATTTGTGCTGCTGATTCCGTCCAGCCTTCCTGGACCTCCCTGGGAACCAAGGACACACAGGCTCAGGATTGCTGCCTCATTGGGAACAACCTCTGTCAAGGAGCCAAAACCCCAGCCTGTCTTCCTCAGGGTGCCCCCTCTCTGTCTCCCAAGGCAGATATGGGAAACCTTCTCTAGGACCCAAAGATCGCATCCAGGAGCATCACATTCTCGTAGTTATGACCTGATGTGACTTTTATTACCTACTTTTTATTAGTGTTCTCGTCCTCCTCATTTTCTACCTCTACATTTCAATGACTATGTTTTACTTGCTTTCTTGTCCCTTTCCAACCTCATTGCGCAGTCTTACTTCACGGGCAATTCCGTATCATTTTCCTAATGTCAATACTAGGAAAAGCCAGTAAGTGGATGCTCTAAGCCATAAAGAAGGAAAGCCAGTAAAGCCCATGTGGGAGGCTAGCTGGGGGTTGGGGGGAAGGGAGGGGTAAGAAGACCAGAGAACTGCCAAGGTCACCCTATCAGAGGACTAGCGAGAAAAATTACATAAGCAAAGAGAAGCCGCAGCACAGAGAAATTCAATTAATGTCAGTATATAGGAAGGAATGAATACACCTCGGACCTGAGGCATATGCCTGGCCTGGTTAGGCAAACAGGATGAGGAGGAAGCAGATGTGTGTACAGTGATTTACCTCTGAGCTAAAAGGTAAATCTAGCCACCTCTTCCTTCCTTCTGCCAGAATTTAAGAACAGGGAATTTCTGCTAGGGCAAATTAGGACCCAGGGACTGGGGTCAGCCTGCTAGACCCCAGACTGGCCAGCTCCCGGCTCTGCACTCAGGGGAGAAACAAACTTGGGGAAACCTGGAGGGCAGAGGGTGAAGCCCTCGGGGGAAAAAACAGTGGCCTTCTGTGGAATCACAAAAAGCCTTTCCTTCGTACAAGTGCCCACCACCCCTTTTTGTAACATAAGAGGAAACGAGGAAAAGGAGAAACTCTGGGTCTTTCCCGACCCTGGTGTGTGGACAGCGCCCTCTCCCGTTCCCACCAACGCGGCCTCGAACGCGGTGCCACGTGGAGGGAGCCCGGCCGCCCGGGAAAACGGCAGGGCGATGCCGCTGGGACTCTGCGCTGAGCACGCCCCGCTGCCCTCACCTTCGGGCTGTCAGCCCCTTCCCGAGGTTGGAAGGCCGGTCCCAAAAGGGCGACTGGTCCCCTGCCCTCCGTCGGGCCTCGTTCTGCAGCGGGCAGGCCGCGTCTCCCCTTGCGGTGCCTTCCGGAGCCGGGCGCGCTGCCCCCCGACCCCTCCGCCGGCCGTGCGGGCTCCCCGGCGGGCGCAGGCCCTGAGCCCCGCGACCGCGGCGCGAGAAGAGGCCGGGCCCGGCCGCGCTCCGTGGGCTGTGCTCTTGCGGGTGGAGAAGGGGATTGCGCCTCCTCCCCCGCCGTCCACGACCCGTCACCCCCCCTCCCACTTCGCATCCCTCCCCACCGTGTCCCCTCCCCAGCCAGCTCGGGAGCCTGGATCGCGGGCCCTTTCTTTTCTAAGGGCCTTGCGCACTGACTGTGATGTATTTTAACAGCACCGCGGTGACCCTCCTAGTGCCCCCGCAGGACCCTGCCGCCGAGGACCGCGGTGGGCTTGTAACCGCACCGGGGCACTGCGGAGACACCTTCCGGCCTGCGGGGCGCTGGCCTCGTCCCAAAGGCCCGGGGGCGGCGGGCGAGGCCGGAGACCGACCCCGGCCGAGCGCCGGCTCGTCGGGGCTGCAGGGCGGCTGCGCAGATGCCCGCCGTCGGCGCCCGCAGCTCGGCCCCAGCGGCCGGGGCGAGCGGCGTCCCGAGCGCCAGGCCGGCGGCGGCTCCTCCGGGGAAGGGCGAGGGGCCTCGGCGCGAAGTCCGCCGGCCGGTTCCCGACGCCCGGGTCCTCCCTCCCTCTCCAATATTCTTGGATAATTTCGGAGGCATAGATTTTCAACTTTTGAGGGGTTTTTGTTGTTGTTGTTGTTTCATCTCTTCTACTAAATTCAGAAAGCGAGTCTTCAAACGTCTTCATGTGTATGTGTTTATTATTATTTTTTTCTAGCATTCAAATGAATGCGAAACCACGGATCGAATCCCGTCACTCACTTGGGGTTAGCTTCTCCCGATATTTCACACGGAAAACAAAACTGGGTCTCTTATTTGTACTTGTCCTTAACCTCTGCAGCCACTGCTGTAGATGCGGCTCTGTCCATTCTCTAATAGATTTTACCCGGGGCTGGTGACAGAGAACTGATTTCTTTTCTATTAGGGTTTAGCACATCTTTGTTAAAGGCCTGTAGAATGACCAGGGATTAGATTTGCATCTCTTAGACGCCCTGTGTGGTCTTTGTGCGGAGCTTGTAACTGTTAAAAATGACTTGTTAGGAAGCGTGTGGGCTCTCATGGCTCTCCCTTTGACAGAACGATTGTGAAATTCAGATTGGCCCTGTAGGATTTAGCCCGCAGATTCCACCTGAACCCTAAGCAATTAGACCCTAATCTCACTGCAATCATATTTGAGTTAGGATTTGTTGCACTTTGTTTACTTCAATTAAAAGCAGGGGAATAATTTTTTTCTTCTTCAGCTTTTAAGGTAAAACCTCCATGCGTAAAACCTCAGGACTTCTTAGAAATGGGTTTGGTGGTGACGAGAGGTCTTTTTCCGTCCGTTTCCTCGCAGTCCTCCCGCCCGCCCCTCCCCCACGTAAAGAACTCTTCTTTCTTCCCCGCTGCACGCTGAAGCTCCGAGCATCTTCGTGGGGGTTGAATGCAGGTCGCCTAGGAAGCACTGCGTGGAGATGACTCCCAGCTGCGAGGGGCGCCCAAGCTCCGGGAGACCCCCAGGTCCCGGACAGGGCCCTTGGGTCCCGCCTGGGAGCCGCGCTCTCCCACCTCCGCAGCGGGACGGTCCCCGCGCGAGCTCTGGGCCGGGCGAGCAGGTCTAAGTCTCGCTCCCCGCCGTGGAGCGCACTGGCCCGGGCGCAGCTAGGACACCGCGGAGGGCTCAGCGCAGCCTCGACGGGCCAGAGCTCCGGCCCTGCAGCGGGCGGCGCGCACTAGCCGCTCGGGGAGGCGGGCAGGGTGGGCTCAGCCCCGCCAGTTCTTCTCAGGCGCTGGTACCCTCGGGGCGGGCGTCAGCCCTCGTGCGATCTGGCCCGGCGACCCTCCAGGCCCGGCGGCCTCGGGCCTCTCCTCGCCAGGCCCCGGGCGCCCAGAGCGCCCGCCAGGCTGCGGAAGGCCAGTCGCCCAGGTCTTCAGAATCTCGGCGACTGTCTGGGCATTCGGCCCCCACGCAGTTCCCAGGGGTCGCCTGCGGCTACTAACTGTCAAGTCGGGTCCCCTTAGTTGTATTTCTTGATCTAGGTTCACGTTACCGCCTCCTTATCTGGTGCAACTTCCTCACTTCTCTGTCCTCGGGCATCTGATTTGGGAAACACCTGACGACTTCAGTTTTTTTGTTGTTGTTGTTTTTCCATTTTGATTCATGACCACTTATTTGCTCCAACTGAATTTAATTCGGTTCTCTAAATTACTGCTTCGTCTTTCTCAATTTACACTAACGTGGGAGTCAGAATAGGACGGAAACAAGAGGAGTTTTCTGGTGCCGAGGACCTCGATGCTATTAATTTGATGGGGGAAGAGGGAGATGCCACTTTTTAAAACTTCCCGGAGAACTTTTGGATAACAAGTGCTCTCTTTATGACTCGTCACAGAGGCTAAAAAATATATGTGTTCTTTTTATTTTATTTCATAAGAACGAAGGAAAGGTAGCCCATAATTTACCTCTGTGTGTCTTTGCCACTAACACATTTTAACTGAGCAGAAAGTCCTTTGCTCACACGAAGTACTGGGTAAATGGGAGCAACCTAAGCAGTTTCAGTGAGCGGTGCTCTCCTCATGTTTTCTGAGGTGGAGTTTATTTTAAAAAGACTTATCTCCGGGTAATTCTTATAGCTAATTATGCTTAACGTTATTAAGAATTCTTAAGACTTTGAGGGAATAAAGGAGATTCTGTCTTGCCATGGATGGGGGAGGGTGGTCTTGGGATTGGGCAAGTCCATGATAATCTCTGAGATCTACCAAGAGAAGTCTCGATCTATTTGATCGAGGATCCCTGCTTTAAATCAATCCTGTGTGCGGTTTAGTGCAATTTTTCATTTGTGAATAGGAGCTATATCAAAACCCCAGTGTGACCATGACAATTGGGTAATCACACAGAAGGCATCTTTGCTAATGGAGAGATGCTGTAAATATGTTTCTAGTGAATACACAGATAACAGTCACAGTGGAAGGGTCAGGTGCCACAAATCATAGATTACTCTGCCAAGGGTTGCCAGCCGTCTGAGGCTTGGAAGGACATTAACTGCCTTTGCATTCTCAGAATGCTCTCCTCAGTTTGTGATTTCACTTACTTGACCCTACTTCTGTTATTAAAAACCTGGCAGGCACAATCAAGGGCAAGCAGGTTGGCTACCTACCCTCCTGGCAGCTCTCCAATATTCCCATTTAGCTGCCAGGAGACAAGGAGAGGAGCAAATTAGTCATGTAATCCTGCAGTAGCGTCTAGAAAGTACCAGGAAAACTTTAGTAGCAGCAAGCAAATCCACCAATCAACCTCGTTTCTAAATTTTTATATATATATATATTTATATATATATATACACAGATATATAAAACAAATCATTCTGGGGGAATTCACTCATGGGAAGGGCAGGGAGGACAATGATAAGAAGTGACTTCGTTATAGGTGCTCTCAGGCAGTTTCCTTGGAAAGTTAGTTGTAAGTGCGTTACTTGATAGTCCCAGTTTTGAAATCTGCCACAGACAGAAATAGATTCTCATTACCAACAGGGAGCAAACATCAGGAAAAGTTTCCCGTATTGGATAGTAGTAGGAAAAAAAAAATCAAGAGCTTTTAATAAAATCTGGAGTATTATTTCTTCTCGTCACTGGTACAAACTTCTGGCTTTTTGCATTGCATTAGTAGAGAAATTGATGCTAACTTGCTAAGATTTAGGCACTCAACTTTCAGAGAAATGTGAAATTGAATTATATAAAAATAGTTTTTTTTCCTATCTCAACAAGCAGGTGTTTGGCATACAGGGACATTGTAAAAGCAAAATGCATCTCTCTCTAATGTTAGTGGTCTTTTCCTGAGGATGTAAAATGTAGGAGTTAACACAGAAGAATCATATGGGCGAAACGAGACATCCTGGGTCCCCTTATTGGCAAGATAGGCCCTTTTCTCATCCTCTTACGTTGGAAGTGGCTTTGGGATTACAATGAACTATCACAATTGATGATAAAGCCATAACTTTTATTAGTCGGTACCATGAAATGCAGACTGACTTGTGATTTGCTCATGTGAGAGGCCTTTTAGCACTTTTTGGACAGAAAAGTTCAATTCACTGAAGTATGAGTGTTCAGGAAGGCTAGCAAAGTGTATTTTTAGAAGAATATTATATTTTCTAATATGTCAGGAAGTTTCTAGATGTGAGATATAAAAAAACTAATATTTTTCAAAATTACACTATCATTACATTAGCATATTCTTAAAGAATGGAGATAGATATTACTCATCTACATTATCAAAGGGGAAAATATTTTAAAACCAGATGATAGATTTGTGCCTTATAATTTAAACAATACTGAATGGTGAACAATCTTCCAAGTTCATTTAAGCAGGAATGGAAGG
>VMDR010011979.1:0-27414 GCA_007922815.1 Macrotus californicus
AATGAAAGCTTTTTACACTGAAAACGATAAGACATGGATGAAAAATTAAAGGAGACATAAGTAAATGGAAAGGTAAACTATGTTCATCGATCAGAAGAAGTAGTACTGTTAAAATGTCCAGACTACTCAAGACCATCTATAGATGCAAGGGAATGCCTATAAAAATTCCAATGGCATTTTACACAGAAATTAAAAAAGTTAAAATTTGTATGAAATCACCAAAGACCCTGAAGAGCCAAAGCAATCCTGAGAAAGAAGAACAAAGCTGAAGGCATCAGACTTCCTGATTTAAACTGCACTACAAAGTATAGTGATCAAAACAGTATGGTACTTGCATAAAAATAGACACATAGGCCAATGAAACAGAATCAAGAGCCCAGAAACAAACCCATGAATGTAAGGTTAACTAGTATTTGACAAAGCAGCCAAGAGCACCTAATGGGGAAAAGAGAGTCTCCTCAGTAAATGGTGTTGGGAAAACTGGATATTCACATACAAAAATATAAAACTGGATCCCTCTCTTACACCCTTCACAAACATTAACTCAAAATAGATTAAGGACTGAAACGTAAGACCTGAAGTCATAACACTACCAGGAGAAAACATATAGGAAAGCTCCTTGACTTCAGGGAGACCTAACACCAAAGTACAAGCCACAAGCAAAGACCAACAAGTGGGGCTACAGCTCCTGCACAGCAAAAGAAGCAACCAGCACAGTGGAAAGAGAGCCCACAGAATGGCAGAAAATATTTTCAAACCATATATTTGATAAGAGGGTCAATATTCACAAAATATAAGGAGCTCATACAACTCAATAGTGAAAGAAAAATGAGATTAAAAAAACGGCAGAGGATCTGAATAGACATTTTTCCAAAGCAGTGTCCAACAAAGATATGAAAGATGCACAACATCACTAGTCATCAGGGAAATGCAAATCACAGCCACAGTGAGATGTCACCCCACACCTATCAGAACAGCTAATCTAAAAAACACAGGAAATAACAAGTGTTGGAGAGGATGTGGACAAAGGAGAACCCTGTGCACTGTTGGTGGGAATGTACATTGGTGCAGCCACTGCGGAAAACAGTGTGGGGGTTTCTAATAAAAAAAAAGTTAAGGATAGAATTATCCCAAGTACAGTAATTCCACTTCTGAGTATATACCCAAAGGCAATAAAATTGCCCCCTCAAAGAGATATCTATACTCTGATCTTCATTGAGCATTATTCACAATAGCTGAGACATGGAAACAACCTAAGTGCCTAGCAACTGATGAAGAGATAAAGAAAGTGATACACACACACACACACACACACACACACACACACACACACAATGGAATATTATGCAGCCATAAAAAGAAAGAACCCTGATACTTGCAATGAAATGAATGGATCTTCAGGGCACTGTGGTAAATGAAATGAGTCAGACAGAGAAAGGCAAATACTCTCTGATCTCAGTTATGCACGAAATCTAAAAAGGCTGAACTCACAGACAGAGAATAGGCTGGTGGCGCCAGCGGCTGAAAGCTGGGGGAAATGGAGAGCTCTTGGCAGAGCATGTCTTCAGTTACAGGTAAGCTCTGAGGACCTCACAGCACGGCACCTAGAGCTGGTGCGCTGAGCTGTGAGCTGCTGTGAGACTACAGACAATGTTCGCATCCTCACGGCACTGTAACAACAACAACAAAGTGGTAGGTGCGTGAGGTGAGGAATGTGTTAACTACCCTTATGGTGGCAAACATTTTGTCACATGTATGTGTTTAAAATCATCATATTGTACACGTGAAACTTACACAATGTTATATGTCAAGTGCATTGCAACAAAGCTGGAAGAAAGATGTAAATTTGTTGCTGATCTCCACCCATCACATTTCCAGACTAGGAAGGGAAGGAAAAAGGCACAGAGCAACACTCTTCCTAGATCAATCAGACTAAAGAGACTTCCCAGAAGCCCCCGCTTTTGATCAGCTGACGGAGAAGAACGAGGGCCTGGCTTTAGGTGGCGGCCATGGGGAATGACGAAGGGAAATGTGTGAGAGAGGTTATGGTGGTAAGGACTAATTGGATATAGGAGATATGGGGAATGTATTGGCAAGAACCCTGGTGTTTGTAATCTATCACTGCTCTGCAGCCAGGCCCCATGAGGTAGGACAACTGAGATAGCAGGGTGTGTGAAGAACACCTTGCCAGGACAGGGGCTGCATTTAGTGTTGGGCAGGGAGGGAAAAAAACTGAAATAAAAGCAAAGATAATCAAACTCAGGATAACCAGCCTGCAAATCACAGGCCATAAGCAGGCAGTCCTAGCACACTTTTTCACGGAGAACTGGGGAGCTCAAGAGGTGAAATGCACTGAAAAGGAGCCAGCACAGGTGACTGTCACCAAAGCACGTGGCCTGGGGCAGTGCTGTTTGTACACCTTCCCAGCCCCTCTGTCTCCCCTTAAAGAAACTGGTTCACCTGCGAAGTCAGCGATGCTGACCTCTCACTGCTGCCTCCAGCCCCTGCTGCTCTCACCCCTGCACTGCTGCCCACAGACTCAGGGAGGAATGGGCACTGGTGTTTGGTGCCTGGGGGGTGAAAATTCATTTGGAGGAGGGAGCCAGTGACAACAGTCACTGTGAAAGGCACCAGTCATAAAGCAATTGTTTGCCTGAATCCACACACAAACTTGTATAGGGGTTCATCGTAGTATTATATTAGACAAAAAGTGGAAACAATGTATATATCCATCAGTTAGTGAATGGACAAAAAAAAATGGTCTAGTTGTCAAAAAAAGAAACAGTATCCTAGCTACGACATGGATCAACTTCAAAACAGGCCAAGTGAAAGATGCTGGACACAAATTTACGTGAAATGTCCAGAAAAGCTGAACCTATAGAGCTTTGAAGGAGATCAGTGGTTACAGGGCCTTGGGGATGGGAGCAGGGAGTACCTCTTGGGGAGACAGAAATTTGTTGGTGGTACTAGTTGCACCACTCTGTAAACAATTCTCTAGAAACTCACTGAGTTGCACACTTGAAACAAGTGGTAAGTTATATGCCTATATCAGCTCTTTCAAAAATTTTGTATTACATTTCTAAATAAGCTATTTTTAAGTTTTAAATTATGTCTATTTTTAAATTTTCAAAAAATTATCTGTATACAGATGATAGGCACATTACGGGAGAGGTCAGGTCCGTTTTAACATCAGGCAGTGGAGGCATGAGTAAAGGGTTTACACACAAACTGATTCTTACTAAAGTGTTAACTGGATGTTCAGTAGTCATTCAGCAGGGGAGCCAAGAAGATTTTCAAAGGGAAGGAAAGAGTGTCGGCGACCAACTAAAACATTATGTAGTCAACCATGCCCTAAGTATTTTACTTTAAATATTGTAATTATTAGATCATTAAATCGATAATATTGCAAGCGAATATTAAAGCACATCTTGTCAGGGGATAAATGGGGAGGCCAGGGTGGCCTCGCGCT
Organism: Macrotus californicus; assembly: GCA_007922815.1. NCBI lineage: Eukaryota > Metazoa > Chordata > Mammalia > Chiroptera > Phyllostomidae > Macrotus > Macrotus californicus. Next base: position 3,470 of record VMDR010011979.1, read on the forward strand.
AAGAGCACCTCGGCTGAGAATGGAGGAGCGGACTTTGGATGACCTACTGGCCGCGTGGAGCAGTGACTAAGAACTTTGCGCCCTGGCTGGGTGGCTCAGTTGGCTGGAGCACCGAGATGTTGTGGGTTTGATGCCCCGCCAGGGCATGTGCGGGAGGCCGCTGACCCATGCTTCTCGCATCTATGTCTCTCTCTCTCTCTCTCTGTCACCAATAAACATATCCTTGGGTCAGGATTAAATAAACAACTTTGAGTTTTCCCCTCATGTCTGAACCTTGCTGAGCCTGAGCAGGAGGTAGAATAGGTCAGGTTCGGAGGAAACAATGCCTCAGGAGCAACGGACGTCCAAGGAGCCGCGGACTCAGCGCAGTCGCGCACAGACCCTCGCCCCGCGAGCGCCTCTGAAGCTGCAGCACCCACGGAGGGCAAGCTGCGCGCGCAGTACCGCGGTGCTCCCCTTTCCCGCTGGCCACGCTCAGTGTTGAGTGTAAACGAGTAACGTCTCATTGGCAGCATCCCTTGCCTAGGAGTATTCAAATGCATGCTGTTTTATGGGAGCTCCTTCTAACAGACCAGCATTGAAAAGCAACTGTTCGCTCTGGCCGAGGCTGAAAGACAACTAAGACCTTTGATCTAGGCACATCAGAGCCTCGCTGGGCCTCATTAAAGACTCCTGACCAATAAACGGAGGGACTTGTTTTAACCATCAAGACAAAAAACTTATGCTGCTATTTGGCTCTGTCCACCCAGAAAGTGTTAAAATAGCCAACGCCAAATTCCCTTCCTAGCTGTACAATCTCCTGACTGTTCCCCTCCAGGCTGCCACTGGGACGATTATTCACTCGTCGGAGTTCCTTTGTCTGGTAAGTAAATAAGCTCAGTGCTTGCCTGCTTTTACATTCTTTGGACTTTGTTCCACTTTACAGAAAGTAAAGGGATGCTATATTCTTCTCGCACTTTGGAGTCTGGGGACTGGAATTTACCTGCCTCACTTCTTGGCTCAGCAGGCCATGAGGTGCCCCACCCCCACCCCCACTTCAGTGACCAAATGCCTGTCCAAAATCCACACGAAGCCGCTATTGAGGAAAGGAATTGCTTGCATTCCTAATGCCAGCTTAGTTGTTTTTTCCCTTTCCCTCCATCTTCCTAATGCTCATTTCAGCTCTCCCTCGGGTGAGTTTTATTCTTTGCTCTGAGAAAACCCCCATCTCGACCTTTTAGCTTTGCAAATGTGAGGCTAAGTTGTTTTCCAGAGGAGATGTTTCAGGAACAGCAGTTTCCTAAGCAGAGCAGTTTAGGGGATCACAGTGGGAAAGTGGGAGGCCACCAAAGAGCACTGAGTCTCTCTTGGGAGAGAAGCAGAGATCAAAAGCTCATGGATTATTCTCAGAATAAGTGGGACATCGGCAGTAGCTCCAGGGCCTGGCGGGGTGGGGGGGGGGCGGGATGTGAGGCCCAGAACTGAGGAGAGGCCATGCCCTCTGCTTTCAAGAGTATTTCTCTGTCTACAGTAGTGTTAATTTTAAATGGTAGTGTCCCGTTATATTTTCTAACTGGTAGATATTAGTTTCTAACTAATTTGCTAGGGCAGACCATTATAGACTGGGTAGCTTAGACAACAGGAATTTCTCACAAGTGGGGCTAAAACTTCTCACAGTTATGGAAACTAAACATCTGAGATCAGAATGTCAGCAGGTTTGGTTTCCTCTGAGGCCTCTCTCGTTGGCTGGCAGATGGCTATCATCTTCCTGTGTCCGCACATGGCCGGCTGTATTGTCTGCATCCTAATCTCCTCTTCTTCTTCCTTTTTATTGTTGACACTATTGCAGGTATCCTCTATTGCCCTCCTCCGCCCAGTGCCACCCCCCGCCCCCTGCCTTTACCACATTGTTGTCTGTGTCCACGGACTATGCATATATGTTCTTTGGCTAATCTTCACCACTTCCTCCTATCCCCCTCCCCTCTGAGATCTGTTAGTCTGTTCCATGTGTCCATGCTTCTGGTCCTACTTTGTCTGTTACTTTATTTTGTTCATTAGATTCCACATAAAAGTGAGATCATAGGGTATTTGTCTTTCTCTGAGTGGTTTATTTCGCTCAGCGTAGTGCTGTCCAGGTCTTTCCATGCTGTTGCAAGTCTCCTCTTGTAACGAGAGCATTCATATAGATTAGAGCCTACACATGCTACTTAATTTTACTTTACCTCTCTAAAAGCGCTATCTCCATATACAGTCACATTTTGAGATACTATTGCTCAAGATTTCAAAATATGAGTTTTCAGGGGACACAATCCAGCCCAAAACAGTCTGCCCTCTGGTCCCACAAATTCATGTCCTTGTCTGCAAAATACATTCACCCATTCAATAGCCCCAAAAGTTCTAATCCATTCTCACATCAACTTTAAATCCAAGTTCTCATCTTAGTACATCTAAGTTGGGTATGAGTGACACGGGAGGTGTGATTCATCCTGAGCCCAAACTCCTCTGCAGCTATGAACTTGTGACATCAAAGTTATCTGCTTCCAAATGGAAGGGTGGGCACAGGATAGACATCCTCATTCCAAAAGAGAAGTCAGAAAGTAGAAAAGGGTCCCAAGCAAGTCTAAAACCTGGCAAATTCCACTAGATTTCAAGGTTGGAGAATCACCCTTTTTGACTCCGTTTTCTGTCCCCTGGGCCCAGGGACCAAACCCCCGCAGTTGACAGCCTTCTTTCACTCCTGTCGCCTCTGCCCCTTCAGCCCACGCTGGCAGTATTTCCTCTGAGACGTCGATTGGATCCATGATTCACACCATGGTCTCTTTATGGAACGTTTGTCCAGGCACAGCTTTGGTGTTTGCTCTGGAACCCACTTCCTTGTTTTCTCAGAGAGTTTTCCAGATCTTCAAATCTGGTTCCTTTTTGCTTAACAATTTCTTCAATTTATTTCTCTCACATTTTACTACCAGCACGAAGAAAAAAAACCAGGCCAGGCCATGCCTTCAACACTTAGAAATCTCCTCAGCTAAGTACCTTGATCACCCACATGTTCTGCTTTCCCCAAAACACTATGACACGACCCAGCCACGTTCTTTTCCACTCGCTAACAAGGATTCCCGTCCCTCCATTGTCTGAGGTCTTACCAGAAGCACTTTTAACGCCCATATTTCTACCCAGAGTCTCTTCAAAACAACCTAGGCTCGTTCTAACATGCACCTCAACACTCTTCCAGCCTCCACTCATGCCCCGGTTCCAAAGTCACTTCTACTTTTTTTTAGGTATTGGCGGTTAGCACTTCAATATGTGAATTTGGTGGCAGGGAACACAATTCAGATCCATAACATTTGTTATTACTGAAATATAAGAAAATGTTTGAATTTTTGAGATTTAATTTGGATTTAATTCTTTTACCAATCTCACTTATTCCTTCCAATGGTTCTTCAGGTATTTACAGGTGTATCCGGTATATAACCATATCTGTAGTAATACTTTTCTCCTCTATTCAAGTAATAGCAATGTGTGCTAGACCGCATGCTGGCTGCTTCGCATATTAACTCACTGAACTCTTACAAAAACTTGACAAAGGCTTCAGGGAGGTATAGGACCCTTTGCCTGAAAAAAAAAAGTTAAAAAATCTATGAAGTAAGCACTATTAATATCCTCGCCTGTCACAGGTGAGGAAATGCAGACGCCAATAGGCTGAGTGCCTCGTCCAAGGTCACAGTGAGTGAGGGCAGACCTGGGTTCTGACAGAGTCACCGTGACAATATGCCGTCCTCCCTTTCCTGCCTCTTGTTTTTGCTTCTTCTTTTCTTTGTTGTCTCCAGTGGGGACTGTTTTGTAGCTGAAATGATGAAAACAGTCCCAGGTTTGTGAGGGATTAAAGAAGATGGGAGAAACCAGAGGTTATGTTTCCTGTCAGTTAGGAAATTATAACGCCTTCCACCTCTGGTTTAGGGATCTTATGGAAATACTGTCTGTGAATATCATATTTCAATGTTATAAAATGGAAGAACTTTCATAAAACATTCAGATTAATTCAAGTACGGAAATACACACTTACTGGTATGAATTATTTAACTCAGAGGGACCAAAGCTGAAAACATGTGGAAGTTGGAGTGCAAGCTGGGGGCTGGGATAACAGCTCAGGCCTTTGAGGACCCTCAGGATACTCGGGATACAAAGACCATTGGTGTGGGGCCCACAGGGCCATCAGGGTGGACAGTGCAGGGCCCCCCACCCTGGGTGGGCGGACTAGACTGTGGTACTTACTGCTCACCAGCCTCTAGTTAGGCATCATGAGTTCCCCACCATTCAGACAGGGAAATTGAGCACAGGCATGGCCAGGTTACTAGATGAAGGGCTGGGATCTGAAACCAGCTGGTCCAGTTCCAGGGGCGCAATCCCAACCCCCGCGGTATGCCGCCTTTCACGCTTCAGTAAAAATGCCATCCAAATGAGCCAAGGAAATGCCAACCAGCCTACTCACTGCACGCCAGGAGCGTAGGAACGTAACTGTACACAGTGCAGCATTATCTACAGATATGCCCGAGGGTGACCAGCCAGACCAGAGCCACGTCCCTGTAGGATGACGGTTAGCGCACACCCTTGGCCTTGGCACACTGCAGCGGTTCCCGCAGGCATTCTGGGCCTTTCTGCTTTGACCTTCTCTGTGAGGTGCCTCTGCGAAGCCTCCCTAAGGCACAAATGCTTGTTGCTCGATCTTCCCACCCCTTAGCCGAGAGACTGATGGGAGCTCACAGCGGCAAATATCTTTAAGGCAGTGGTTCTCTCCCTAGGGTGATTTTGCCCCCAGTGGGACATCTAGGGAACGCTGTTGACATCCTACAGTGCACAGGTCAGGCCCCCACTCCTAACAAATGTAAATATAGTCACGCGCCACTTAGCAATGGGGACATGTTCTGAGAAATACGTTATCAGGCGATTCCGCCCTTGTGCAAACAACTCAGGGTACACTGATGCAAACCTAGATGGCCTAGCCTCCTGCACCCCGGGGCCACACGGGACAGCCTCCCGCTCCTGGGCTGCAAGCCTGCACATCATGTCAGTGCACCGCACAACACCAGATCGCATCCAGCACAACAGAAAATGATGCCATCAGGAGAGGCAGTGACCACCAGATGAGGCTGCTGTAGCCGTGTCGCAGCATGCTGCGTTACAACAAGCTTTTTAAAAAATAAGTAGAAACAGTGCACTCTAAAATAACCATAAGAGTGAAGCATACGGAATACACAAACCTGTAACACATCGTTTATCACCATTAGCTGGCATTACGTGCTGTACGTTATTGCGCGTGCTCTCTTCATGACTGGCAGCGCGTAGGTCTGTTTAAGCCAGCATCGCCACGAACCTGGGAGTAATGCAGTGCTAAAGTGTCCCTGGGTGATGAGCAGTTTCAGCTTCATTACAACCTTCTGGGACCGCCGTTGCTTCTGCAGTCCATCACTCACTGAAGTGTCAGGTGGCACAGGGCGGTCATGCCACGGTTGAGAAACCCTGCTCAGAAGGGGGTCACATGTTGGTGGAACTTGGAGGGCATCATTTTCTCTTGTGCTTGCTTTAACCTGGTGTTGTTCGGTGACGGCTGTACAGGCTTGTAGCCGGGGGCAGTAGGCTGTCCCATGCAGTCTAGGTGCGAAGTAAACGAGGTGGGGGTGGGGGGAGGGCCTTAGACTCTACATTTTTCTACTTCTGCTCAAATGTTGCTGTGCAGATGACTGTAGCCGTGTACCTGGCTCTGAACTTGGCTCAGTGATGAGACAGAAATGCTATCTTCGTTTTTCTTTTTCTTCTGAGTAAGTAGATTTTCGGAGAGGGCCCATCTAACTTTTGATAGAATTCAAATCCCTGGCGTGGGTTGAGTTTTCCTCGTACATGCATAAAGGAAGGATGTGTATGATTTCTAAAAATATCACTGAGCCATATAATTACTACTTTTAATGTCATCGTGTAAAATGTTATCTAACTTTGTATGGTTATTTGGTACCAAGTTAAGTGTGTAGAGTTCCAGCAATTACCCAGGTGTTATTATTATTTTTAGAACCATTGTAGACCAAGGAGAACAAATATTCTTGTTCATTTTAATGTCAAATGTGAAACCAGCAGGCCGTATGATCTTAATTTCATGTTGTTCAGATAAAGCCTTCACAGATAAAGTGCTTCCCCCGACTACCGTTCCTAGAAATAGCTTCCCTGTGCCCTGTAACGGACTGTGTATTCAACCATCTCCTTCTTTCCCAGAACTTCAGCAACTGTTTTCAGGCAGATAAACCTCAAATCTATATCTCAAGCTTCAAATGTTCCCCTAACTTCTGATACCTCATTTATAACCGTCTACCAGACATCCACACCTGCATATCCGGCCAGCCGTTGTAGACTCGATGTGCCTAAAACCCACCTCTTTATTACTGTGCCCTCAGCCCGCCCCTCTTCCTAACTGAACCCTTTCCCCAGTCGCCCGTGATCGGAACTCCTACAGGTACCTTTAAAGTCTGCCTCTCCCCCTCACCTCCTTATCGAATCCATCACCAGGTACTGACATTCGGCGGCATGTTTCTGGCACTGCTTCCTGCCTTTCAGTTCTGCCACCACCCAAGTTCAGACCCTGTTTCTGATGACCCTGGACCATGGCAGGGGACTCCTCACTGACCCCTCTACTGCAGCACCTTCGTGCTGCCTCCCGCCTCTTCGCAGGTCTGATCACGCCACTCCCGCCCCCAAGCCCTCGCGGACACTGGTGGCTAACTGCTTGGCTCTGCTTCCCAGTGATGTGTCAGCTACGATATTAAAATGGCCTTTACAAATTAAAGAATCTTTTTAAATGTAATTCACTGACAACATTGCTTACTTTTTATTGTTATATTTTTGATAAAAATCCAGATAACCCTCTGGAGAAACAGACCTCACAGAATTGATTCCTTGAGGGACCGTGGACTGCCCACAGGCACCCTGGAAGCTGCAGACACTGGGGATGGAGGACCAGCCTGCAGCCCTGGGCTGGGGGAAAGGTTCAGAAAAGGAGCAGGGTGCCCAAGGCACAATCTGTAATCATGGCGAGGGTATAGGCGTTTACAAATAAAACCTGGCTTTAGTTTTCTGGTACGATGCCTGGGTGGTCTGGAGCCTGCTAAAGTTTAGGGGTTGCTCTTCTAGACCAGACCCTTAAACTGAGACTTTAGAAAGGAAGGAATTATTTGAAAATAGTAGAATCATGTTAGTGATAAATTATGTGTAGCTTTACTAAACAGTTATAGTTGATATTTCAAACTATTACAATGAGCAAGAATAGTCCCCCCTCAGGAGCAAAGCGGAATAATGATTAAGTAAGCCTGTGTGCTACTTCCTCTCCATCTGCTGACCCCTTCTCATCTAGCTCAAGAGCTGGAAGCAATGAAAGGAGATGAGAGAGCTCAGCTAATAGATACCACCGGAAGCAAGCACCACCCTGGGCTGCGGAACCTAGGAAGGCAAAGAGGCACCGCTGCCTCAGAAACAGAGCCTGCAGGAGATGCGTCCAGAAAAGGAAGTAAAGAAGATAGAGGTACAAGAAAGAGAGCAAGAGCAAGAAAAAAACGAATTTCTCCCCATCTCCTGTCTGCTGATCTACCAGAGTCTCCCACTGGTAAAACTAAATAGAAAACCCCAGGCAAAGAACCTGAGAACTACCTTTTGTCAACGTCCACCCCAGATCACCAAAGAGCATAAAAGCACAGTTGTGGAACTGATGGAGAACAGGTGGATATCCAGCACCCCTCCCCAAAGGACCCTAACAAAGACACCCAATTCCCCTATTTTAATACTTTCTTCCTTCACAGCCACAAGACGATGGTCAGAGAGGTAGCTGTCCTTGCTTACGGAGATGCCACTGAGCCAGAAGAACTCCTTTTAGCTTTGACGGCCCGTGAACCTTCTCCTGCCCGTCACATTTGGACTACCTATTGTCCTGTGTGCAATCCAAAATCATTCTACAAATCACAGAGGGCATGAGGCCTGGAGGCATCTTCCTTATACTGTAAAGCGAGTGTGTATGTATTTGGTTTTATTTCTCACATTTATCAAGTATTAGAAGTACACAAAGACGTAACTGGGACAGTTGGGGAAAAACATTCCGACCCTGTCTCCATCCCACCAGATCCGCTCTCCTATATATTTTTTAAGTCTCAGTTGGGGGGCACCACCATCGAGCAAGACAGAAACCTGGGAATCCTACTTAACTTCACCCTCATATCTTTTCAGGCATCAAATCCTGTGGATTTTTCATCCTGAATATTTCTCAAACATGATTGTTCACGCACGAAGCTTTCATCCTGTCTTGCCGAGATAAATGCAATAGTCCTCTCGGGCTGGAAGCCAACAGGAACCCACGCTCTGTTGGGAAGACACGTGGCGAATGCCTTTACAGTGGGGACGGCCTTAATTACCTAGTGTACCGAGCCCCTAAGACAGTGCCTGGCACTAGGTTATCACTGAAGGGTGTTGTGAGTAAATGGATCTGTCATCTCCATTGAGGGCAGTAAGGGTTGCTAAGTGTTCAAATTACTAGAACAACTGTGCATTTTGCCAGCCAATGCCCTTTGCTATAGTCTTTTGCCAGCCTAGATTTCATTCTTCCTTTGTCCTTCCTGACACAAATTCGACTTTGTTTTATCTTCCTCACTGCCACTTCCAAAGGGGAGCCTGCTTGTTTCGATTCCATCAGTTGAAGTAAGGCATTTCCTCAGCCACTGTTACTGGTCCGGGACAGGGTGGGGAGGGGGCACCTGCCTGAAGTGAACCAGACTCTCCCCCAGGACCACTTCACTTCCTGATGTGAACAAGAAAGCATGTCGGCCCATTTCCTTCTGAATCTAGTCACGAGGCTGCCCAGCATTAGAATACGGCTAACGATTCCGACAGAATATTGCGGAAACAAAGTAAGTTGACGCCTGCCTTTGAACGAGTGACTGTGCACCTGGAAGACTTTGCCATGTCTGCCCTTCCTGTTTTGTGAGACGGTATGCTTTCTCATTAAATGAACTGGAGTTTTCTATTACTTATAATCACGAGACACCTGAGCGGTTTCTTTGTCATCCTCTAATATTTCCTAAATGTTTACTTTCACCTCTAGCGATTGCTGTTACTACTGCCAATCCGAAATATCCCTGCTGGTCAAAAAGTCCTGTTGCAGTCAGGGTGGAGGGTTCCAGTCTGTTCTGTGAGGAGGGGAAGCCAGGGGGTGGAGAGAACGGTTCTGCCAGGTGGGAAGGGTGGTGGCCAGGAGAGAGCCATCAGTGAGTGTGCCTCATACATAGCGAAATTGTAATTCAAACAAACGCGAACACACTAGTTAACGCGACACATCGTTGGGAAAGCTTCTAGGGTGGTTTTCAACCCATGATTTTGCCTGGGCCACTAGGAACTGTGGTTACGCCCTGCTTAATGATGGAGAGTGTGTCTGAGAAATGCGTCAGGAAACGGTCTCCTCCTGGTGCAGACACCACAGAGCGCGCTCACACGGACCTAGACGGGGCTGCCTACTCACCTAGGCTCCGTGGTGCAGACTGTCGCACCCAGGTTACAAGCCGGCACAGGGCACTGCTGCACAAAACTGCACAGGATTAAGTCAAGCACCGGAGGAAATGATGCAGCCACGAGACCAGTTAAATACGAGAGGCCTGGGGCGCCGCCAGAGCAGCATGGCAGCGTGCTCCATGGCAAACTTTCTGTAAGTGCAAAGTGTGTGCTCTGGACAAACAATCAGAGTGCACACACCAGTAACATAGTCACTGTTACCACGATCAGGTATCACGTACTGTGCGTAACTGGACCGCTGTGGGTTTGCCTGCCGCCAGCGTAGCAGGTGTGTCTGCACCAGCACCGCCGCCAACGCGGGAGTGACACGTTGCCCTGTAACATCACGATGCCACTCGGTGATAGGAGTTTTTCAGCTCCATTACGATCTACGGGCCTACTGTCATATGTGTGGTCTGTCATGACCAGAATGTCACTCTGCAGGCGTGACTGTATAATGTCAGGGCAAGTTCTGGAGTCAGAGCTGAGCAAAGTTAATGTGATGATGGGAAATCAGTTATTCCTCTCGTGAAATTCGCACCATCTTAGGAGATGCTAAAATGACTTGTCCGTAACTAGAATTCTACCATCAATACAGGGTGGGGCAAAAGTAGCCATGTGGAAAATAGTGCAATAATTAAGGAATAGTAATACAAGAGTGAATTCTGTGTTCCTTGTGCTCACAACTGTAAACCTACTTTTGCCCCACCCTGTATAGGATTTAATATCTGAGCCGGACTAACTTCTGACCACAGGAAAGGATTGAACAGCATAAAACAAATGAAAACATTTTAACTCTTTTTCATCTGATTTCCACATTCCAGTACTATTTTAACTTAGTTTTTTTTCCCTATGACACGCTCACCTTCCAGTTCAGGGACAGTTTTATAAATGTGATTCGCCCTCCGAGACCGACTCAGTGTGACTGGGTAAGACCTTTCTATCCCTTGTTTTGAATAAAGGCTAGACAAGGTGATAAAGACCTCCAGAGATTTTTATATAACAACATGTCTTATGTGTATTGTATCACTTAGATCAATCAGCAGTCACATTTCATCCCTTAATATTCTTTGACATTTTCCCTACAGAAAGTAATTACTCTAGAACTAAAAAAGGAAAAACCAGAGACACTTCTAAGGGCAAGGTGGATGGCCAGAGCACAGGCTGTGACTCAAATCAGGGATAGCACTGCCCCACCTCCTGGCATGTCAGCCGGTGGCCAGAACACCCCAACCTTTGAGCATCATTTCAGCTGCCCTGATCCCCAACAGTTTCTCAAAGTATTTTATATTATTTGCTCCTGATATTGGTGGATAGTTTGCAACAACTTACAGACAATTGTTTTCTTAGATGATTTAGCAATTCAATTTTTACCCTCAAGTTTGTGAATCCTATACAGTCTTCACGAGGGACTAATCACTGTCGTGGGGAGAGAGAGGCCCCGGAAGGTCCGATGAGTTTCACGCTTCCCAGTTAAACCCGGTTCCCCTCTTTGCTTATTCTTGTTCCACTGTGCCCCTTTAGGATCCGACCATGGAATGTGGAAAGCTCACGACCGACATCACAAAGAGCTAACCCTCCTTCTGCAGTGGGGATTTATGTGTGTGAGGATGGGCACCTCATGAATCTAGTTGCCCGTCCCATGTGATCTGGGTGAGGACGCAGCTCACCAGCATTTTGGGCAAGGCCATTTCCACGGGAAGAAAAGCCACAGAACCCACAGGTGACTGGCAGCCCTCAGCTGCTTCCTTGAGACCCCACAGGCCTCATACGTCTTTACCCAAAATGAATTTCTTGTTGTTTCCTCATTTTAGCTCTTTTTGGATCCTGCTCATCCATTTTTCTAACAAATCCAAAGCAAGTGATTTTCAAGTTTTAGTTTTTCATCTTCATCTTCCAAAATGGGCCTGACTGAAGGTGTGTTTGGGTCAAACAGGCGTCTCTCCCACAGAGCTGCAGTGCCGGGGACGCAGCGCATTCCGGGGAGCCTGCTGCACTCCATTCGTCTCTGTCCTAATGTCAGGGAGAGAAGGTGCATTAAAATGGAGATCGTGCAAGTGTGCATGCTCCGCTAACTTGTTTTATGAAATTAAAGATATTTCCAGAAGCAGTAAAGCACTGGGGATATGTAGTTATGGTTTAAATCTCAGGTAAAAAGACGCCCACTTTCAAAAAGGAAAGAGCTCTGAACAAACCCCTGTATCTTAAAAGATGAATATGAATCAGCAGAGTGAGACAATCTCATCCCTGAGGGGGAGGAAAGGGCTTTTCCTTTCAGATCAGAGATGAAACATTTAAAAATAAGAATTCAAAGCTTCAACCCTCTGGCGGTGCTTTGTGACTCAGAATCGAATTTATTAGTCTGACAAATTGGTTTTTACAGACGCCTTGATTTGAAAATCAAATATACTGTTCGGCTGGTAACCTCACTGAGGTTACCACACATCACGCTGAAATGCCTGACAGTGATGTCGGCTGTGGGTGTTTATGCAGGCGACAGAGGACACAGAAGGGGGCTGCCTCCCAGGTGAAGTCCATCAGTCAGGGTGGGGTGGGGCTGCCCGGCTCTCCTGCTCTGTGCCGGGAACTTCCTGAGGGAGCCGGCACCCCCAGCGGTCTCCTCACCAAAGGCAGGAACAGAAAGGAACATTGCGGCAGGCATGACAGAGGTCGTGCAATGGAGTCCGAGCCAGACTGGGCAGCCAGAATGCAAAATCTGGACCTACTGGCCACATCATCCTAGAGCTACCCCTTTTGTTTTGCCCCACTTTCTCAAGAGGCAGCAGAGGATGGTGGGCCGGGCTCTGAAGTCAGACACACCTGGACTTCAGTCCTGCCTGCCACGTTCTATCTGGGTCCTCTCCGAGCCTCAGCTTCTCTATCTGAAATAAGGATAAAAATACTACCTCATTGTATTAGAGTTCCCCTTGGAAACAGAATCAATAGTGTGTGTGTGTGTAGATAGAGAGAGAAAGGGAAAGGGAAAGACAGAGAGATTGATTAGAAGGAATTAGCCCGTGCAATCACGGAGGCCAGCAAGTCCAAACTGGCAGCACGGAGCCGCTGTTCCAGCTCAAGTCTGAAAGCAGTCGGCCCTAGAACTAGGAAGAGCAGGCGAAGTGGAAGTCGAAGGCAGTCTGCTAGAGACTCCCTTTTTGCTCAGGGGAGGCTGCTCTTTTTTTTTTTTTTTCCATTCAGGCCTTAAACTGATGGGATGAGGCCCACCCACATTACATCAACAATCTGTTTTCTGTAATGACCGCCAATTTAGATCTCAATGTCATCTAAAATGACCTCACAGAAACATCCAGAATAATGTCTGCCCAAATATCGAGGCCCCCTGTGGCTCAGCCCAGTTGACAAGCTGGCACGCATGGTGAACCACGACGCGCCTGCCTCCCCGCAGCAGCCCTCTGGAAGGAGTGTCATTCGTGAAGCACACCTCCCAAACTCGCACAGCCGTCGTTTTTACTCCTTCGTGGTCCAGTGACCAGGTCATGTCACTGCAGCTGTCTCTTGCTGTCCGGACCTTTCCAGATGAACCCCTTCTCCTCGATGTCCCCTCCACATATACGCATTCACTGCGTCTTCACGAGAAAGCCAGACATATTCCATCAAGGGACTTGAGAGTTCATGGCATCTTGCTTTCTGACAGTTCTACCATGATGTCGTTCTGGGGTACAGAGAATTATAAAAGTGGGCACTAAATCCCTGTTCCCCAAATCTTTCTACCTTAATGATTATATTCTCCCATCCATTCCCTCCTCTGGGAGATCCCTCCTGTTTGCTGGCCTGAGGAGAGAGGAGAGGGCCAGGCACAGTGGGGAGGGAGAAAGGGGAAGGACCTGAGGACAAAATAAGTATGTAGTCAAGACACCACACCAATAAAACAAGCAGACGGGACCTCGAGATCTCCCTGCCTTCACCCTAAAACCCAAGACCAGCAGTCTGGGCCCTGGGTCACGGTCCAGCAGTTTGTTGTGAACAGACAGGCAGACTGGCCTGCAGTTGTTGGAAGAACAGACACTTGGACATTAGAAGAAGAGCTGGAAACAATTACACCTTCTGGTTGCTGTGGAGACCACAGGTAGCCAGTCTGGCCCTTCACACCCATGGCTTGCTCCAACCTCGAGGGGTGAGTGTGGAGATTCTCTGCAGGCTTCCCAAGGCCTGGGACCCCAGGGCTTCCCTCTGGGGTGATAAGGCCACCAAGCAGTCCTCATTCATTCCCTCCCTGTGTGCAGCCATTGAGATCCAACTGCCATCTGTGACCACACCTCTGTGTTACTTCTCATCTGAGGAAGAAACTCTAGTCTCAGTAAAACGTTTTCATAATCCAGTGTCAACACAGGGCTTCACTGATTCAACACTAGAGGAACCCTCGAAAGCCTAGGCGTCCACACTCCCTGCCTAGTGTAGAGAGCCCTACCACAGAGTCCCAACCAGATACCATCGAACTCATCACCCCAGGCCCTCCGGAGGCTGAGATCCAATCTGCTGGGCACCTCAAAATGAAAAACCATGAGGGACTCAGGGAGTAATCAGATCCTTCCCTTTGTGTGAATGAAACAGTGATTAAAGACTTTAGATTTTCTATTATTGAAAAGGGTCATGAAAAATTTTTTTGAAACTTTCAAATCTGATCTAACTCTGAATTAGGATAATCTGTTCATTATTTAAAAGAAACTAAATTCTAGACCTACCTAGATGTCTGAATTTTGGAAACAGTGAGAATCTAAGGGCTTCTTCTTTGTACTGGGCTGAGTGGGCATTAAGTAACAGAGATCTAAAGACTATTTCCTGCCATTTAAACTGGAGTATTTTGACTAAGTCACAATAAATCTGGAAGAGCCAGGATGTAGGGGCTCCTGGGAGGAAGAAGCCACAGGAAACACACTGCACCACATTCTTCAGGCAGCTGAGGCCCAGCCATTCTCCAACGGAATTTGTTTGCTAAGAACCCAGAAGAACTGGGATAACTGGTGGGGCACATTATAAAGAAATGAAGCTTATTGCACAACAAAATGGAAATAAAGGCTGTTATGACTAACCACCTTCAAAAGAAACCCTTGACTGTGCTTTGATCTATGGATTAAAGAAAGTAAAAAGCTTTCAACTTTAAGTTACAAATATCAGTTTTCAAAGCTTTCCCCATGAGGTTAGAAACGCCATTGTCCCCATGTGATTGGCATTCTTTTTTACCACGCAAGCAGAGGGAGTCTTGCCACCAACAGGCAGCAGGGAGGAGGACTGTCATTAGAGATTCTTGGGCAGTAGGAGAGTCGTGTGTGCTCCAGCAAGCTTAAACACAAGCTTCAGTCCAGCTGATATTTTATAGGCACTATTTCAGATTTGTTTTTATCCAGTGTAATAAAAATCAATTGCACAAGCATGGAATGTTTTCAGCTACCAATTTTATCAAAGAACCAATTTTAAGAGTGAGGGAATGAATGGGGAAATTGCTGCTTGTGATTTAATTCTGATAGGGAAAAATAAAAAAGCTTTGGGCTGTATGGAGACACTGAAGAGAAAGGAATCACTTTTTGAAAGTCCCATGTTGAATTAATTACACCTAATCCGTGGCTTATGAACATCTGTGGTCCATGCCGGGCTCCACACTTGAATGTTGTTTCCTTCTTTTTGGCACTTGTGTTCTAATTCCATCTGAGTTAGAAAGACTCGGTTCAGTCCTCCCGTGTGTTTCTCCTTCACTCTCTCCCTACCGCCCCACCTACCCCATTCTGCCACCAGATGTGCGGGGGGTGCCCCCCACCTAGGAGTTTCTCTGTGGCACTAGCTGCATGACCTACAGTTTAACTCAGTGTGGACACTGTCTACCTGGAAACGTGTCAGTCCCACAGGCTCAGGGCTCAGTCCTACACACTGTCCACACTGCTCTTTAGAGGCCAACAGCAAGTCCAGGTTGTCACCTGTGCATTTGGCCTATGAATCAGAGCTACTCACGACCTCCTCCTTGGTTTTGATTGATTTGATAGAGCTGCTCACAGAACTAAAAAAAAAGTATATGGGACATGATGGAAGTGTAGGTAGACACACTGTGCCTCCTCATACAACCAAAACAAGGACAACAACAAATTTTAAAACAAAAAATAACCAGAACTGACAGAAAATTGAACTGTATGGAAGTCCAACAACCAAGGAGTTAAAGAAGAAACATTCATCCAGACTGGTAGGAGGGGTGGAGACGGGCAGCTGGGCAGAGAGGACTTGCTGAGAGGCGGTGGCTGGAGGACTGGGTGAGGTGGTGGCTGGCAGATCGGGCGATCCCACATTCATGTGCAGGTAACTGGGAGGAACAACTGGGGAGCGAGACAGACCATGCAGCCCAGGGTCCCAGCGTGGGGAAATAAAGCCTCAAATCTCTGACTGAAAACACCTGTGAGGGTTGAGGCGGCGGAGGGAGAAACTCCCAGCCTCACAGGAGAGTTTGTTACAGAGAGCCACAGGGTCCTAGAATGTACACAAGCCCACCCACCCAGGAATTCGCACCAGAAGGGCCCAATTTGATTGTGGGTGGCAGGGGAACTGACTGAAAACTGGCAGAGAGTGGAGCAAGTGGCATTGTTCCCTCTCAGACCCCTCCCCGACATACAGTGTCACAATGCAGTGATGTGGTTGCCCTGCCCCGGTGAACACCTATGGCTCTGCCCCTTATACATCACAGGTGCGCCCAGACAAAAAATGTGGCCCAAATAAAAGAACAGATCAAAGCTCCAGAAAAAAAAAATACAACTAAGGGACAAAGAGATATCAGATGCAGAGTTCAAAACACTGGTAATCAGGATGCTCACAGAATTGGTTGAGTATGGTCACAAAACAGAGAAAAAGTAAAGGCTATGGAAAGTGAAATAAAGAAAAATGTACAGGGAACCAACAGTGATGGGAAGGAAACTGGGACTCAAATCAATGGTTTGGACCAGAAGGAAGAAATAAACATTCAACCAGAATGCAATGAAGAAACAAGAATTCAAAAAAATGAGGAGAGGCTTAGGAACCTCTGGGGCAACTTTAAACATCCCAGCATTCAAATCATAGGGGTGCCAGAAGGAGAAGAGGAAGAGTAGGAAATTGAAAACTTATTTGAACAAATAATGAAGGAGATCTTCCCAAATCTGGCAAAGGAAATAGACTTCAGGAAGTCCAGGATGCTCAGAGAGTCCCAAAGAAGTTGGACCCAAGGAAGCACACACCAAGGCACCTCATAATGACATTACCCAAGATTAAAGAGAAGGAGACAGTTACCTACAAAGAAGTTCCCATTATCAGCTGATTTCTCAAAAGAAACCTTCCAGGCAAGAAGGGACTTGAAAGAAATATTCAAAGTCATGAAAGGCAAGGGCCTACACCCAAGATTACTCTATCCAGAAAAGCTATCATTTAGAATGGAAGGGCAGATAAAGTGCTTCCCAGATAAGGTCAAGTTAAAGGAGTTCATCATCACCATGCCCTTACTATATGAAATGTTAGAGGGACTTATCTAAGAAAAAGAAGATGATCAAAAATATGAACAGTAAAATGACAACAAACTCACAGTTATTAACAACTGAACCTAAAACAAAAACAAAAACAAACTAAGCAAACAACTAGAACAGGAACAGAATCACAGAAATGGAGATCACACAGAGGGTTATCATCACAGGAGGGTGGGTGGGGAGAGAGGGGGAAAAGGTACAGAGAATAAGCAGCATAAATGGTAGGTACAAAATAGACAGGGGGAGGTTAAGAATAGTATAGGAAATGGAGAAGCCAAAGAACTTATATACATGACCCATGGACATTAGCTAAAGAGGGGGAATGTGAGTGGGAGGGGGTGTGCAGGGCCAAGGGGAATAAAGAGGGGGAAACGGGACAACTGTAATAGCATAATCAATAAAATATATATATATTAAAAATGTATGTATATTGACCACTTTATTATGAAAGGACATGGTGAAGGACACAGGCAAACGTCCAGACAGAGGAGACATGTAGGGCCAGGGGCACAGGAAGGGGCACCGGAAGAGGCACAGGGCTTCCAGGCCTGCTCTGGGCTGGCCCAACATCACCACGAGCTCCCCAGCCCAGAGGCTCTCCAAACCCTCTGCTACTGGGGTTTTATGGAGCTCGGTCGCATAGGCACACTCAGCCATGACTCTGTGCCAGTCCTTCTCTCTTCTCTGCAGAATGGGGAGGGGACCTGAAAATGCCAAGCTTCTGATCATGGCTTGTTCTTTGCAGTGACCGCCCTCCCCCAGGAGCCCACTCAGTCATCCCGTTAAAAACAGGGCCCTCCTACCACCCAGAAAATTGCAAGGGTTTTAGGAACCCTGTGTCTGGAACTGGGAACAGAGACTTAAAAGTCCTGCAGTACATTCTTGGTAAGAAAGTAAAATGATACAGTCACTGCGGAAATAGATTTTGGAAGTTTCTTATTAAACTAAAAATGTAACTACTATTCAATCCAGCCATGGGACTCCTGGCTTTTATCCCAAGAAGTGAAACACACAAAAGCCTGGATGTGAATGTCCATAGACGCTTTATTCACAATAAGCAAAAACTGGAAATAACCCAGATGTCCACGACCTAAATATGAAGGCGGACAAGAGAAGAGAGCTGGGTTAAACAGTAGACCAGGAGTGTCAAACTCATTTTCATGGGGGGCCACATTAGCCTCGCGGTGGCCTTCAAAGGGCTGAATGCAATTTCAACTCCTTAACAGTCAAGGAGCAGTTACATTTATTCAGTCCTAAAGTTATTTCAGCCCTTTGAAGGCCACCACGAGGCTGATATGGTCCCCAGTGAAAATGAGTCTGATACCCCTGCCGGAGAGGATGGCAGCCAGTGAACGGTGAAGGGCTGAGGGTGAGCAGTTAAAAAAAACCTGATGCATCTTTACCGTTGCTACCACCCTGCAATACAAAAGAACCAACTATTGATACATGCAACAACTTGATCAACTGCCAAGTAATTATGCTGTGTGAAAAAAACCAATCCCCAATGGTTACATACTATATGATTCCATTTATTCAAAGTTCTTCAAATGACAGAAGTAGAGAAATGGCCCCTCAGGTCCCTCAGGACCCCGACTTCACCCAAAGCAGCGTCTCCAGGACGTTCCTAAGCTACCATAACCCATGTGTCGGCCTCCACAGGCCCCCTGCTTTTCCTCTGCTACATTCGACATAAAGAGACCACTTGCACTGAGCGCTTATTAATAACAAATGTTTGAATAAAAGTTTTAAGGGAAATAAGGACGATGCTCCGCGTAAACTTCAAGAATCCACACTAGACATCTCTTTCAAAGTCTCTTTCCTCATCCTTACTTTTTCCAGGCCTCCTCTCTTCCCCTTCCGACCCAAGCTCAGCCTGCTCTCTCTCAGCCTCCAACCACCCCTTCCTGGGGAGCAATCCCATCTTTGCCCCCGTTCTCCCACCCCCCTGCCTGATCCCCTCAACACTTAGCTGCAGAACAATTCTACTTGCATGTGGCTTCTACCTACAGACTTACAGACCGAGACCCCTCACCTTGCTCAGTAATAAGGGGCCTTCCTCATGCCTGGACCTCATCCTCCGTAGAAAGCAGACAGAAATTTACAAACATTTACATTTTTTTTCTTTCACCCCAAATTTCTTTCCCTATGAGTAAATAACAATTTAAAATTTTAAAATTTAACAGTTTAAAATTTTTACACGTAAACCTTAGTTTTAAAACCCCATTTTAAATACTTTTCACTTTTCACAGAAACAATCACATTTCTACAATTCTCATGAAACAACGGACAAGATCTGGTGGAGAGAGGCTATCTCAGCGTCTCTGGATAACTCAGCAGCTTGACAACAGGCCGAGCCCCCAGAGTGATGATGGGGGTCGCCGCCGCAGTGCACGCGCACTGCTGGGTACTCCGGGGACTCGTACCGCGCTGCAGCTGCCCAACTTTCCCGGAGACAAAGCTGACGAGTGCCACCAGTGTGTCAAAGAATTTAGGGCTTGAAGGCATTTATTCTCTTTCAAAGAATACTTAGGAGTGGCAAAGCTGTCATCAAACCCACTTTGCCCTGTTTGAGGGGAAGAATGAAATAAAAATGAGTGACAGTTGGACCTTGACTTGTGAAGAAGATGGGCCCTAACAGATGCTACCGTCCAATGGTGGGCAGTCTGCCTCTGGAGAGAGGGGCGTTCGGTCACTCAGCTCTCCACCGGGAGACTGAGACTGGCTAAGACGCTGCTGGGAGGATGGATCACCGTGGCAGGAAGTCCTCACAGATCCCAAACGAGGACTTAAATACAGCCTTGGCTTTGCTGAATGAGGACAAGGGGAGGGGCAGGAGAGCGTCCGCGGGCACTTGCGCAGCGCTCACCACGTGCTAGTGTCGTCGTTACTCTTGTTGTGGAGTCACTGCGTGTCGCACGGGCTTTGCCCGGAGACGTGCGCCACGGATGAGCAATGCACTTCGCCGACTGCTGCCTTCTCCAGATGATGACGTGGCCGCGAATAAAGTCGGGGTAGCCGTGGGGACACACGGGAACTTTTTGGCCTGTGTCGCCAGCACATTGCCGGTTATTTCACGAGGTCAGTGTCAGTGGAATTTTCAAAACAATGGTAGTGAGAATGTCAAAATTAAGAAGTGTAGATCTTATTTATAATTTTTAATTGTCCAGTGTTATTGACCTCTGAAATATAATTAGGTAAAAAGGAACATCTTTTTTTATCATTTAGTTTCCTTTCGGATAATTTAGTGTCTAAAGTTTTGAGAAAGAGTCTATATGTTTTGAAACTTTCATGAGAGGAAAATATTTTGGGTTTAATTAGAAATCTCTTCATAAGCAAAGGTTTGAAATGTGCCCCCCCCTCAACCCCACCTGAACTCCTCCTGCCTTTCATCGTGAGGGGGGTATACTTTGATTTGTCCAGGAAGGAAGAGGGTCATGAGGAGCAGATCTGGATTTAACTCATAGCCTCAACCCATAGCTGAACCCAACTGTATCAGTAAAACCCAGCTGCCCCATAGATGCATGAGCAAAGAAGTAAATGCCTATTGTTGAATATCATTAAAAATAACAATAAAGAAATGTATTTGTTAGGCACTGCTGCATTTAGGTCTTTGATTCACTTAGAGTTAACTTTTTGTACATGGTGAAAGGTAAGATTCCAACTTCATTCTTTTGCCTGTGTATATTAAATTGGTTTTTGTTTGTTTTGGTTTGTTGACTGTAGAAATTTATGTACCAGGCTTAATGCCTTAAATAAATTATTTCGTTTAAAATTCACAATAGAGACTTCCAGTCAAGATGGCAGCGTAGGTAAACATGGCTCACCTCCTCGCACAACCACATCAAAATCACAACTAAACTACAGAATAGCCATCACTCAGAACCGTCACAAATCAAGTTGAATGAAGTCTGACAACTATGGAATTAAAGAGACCACATCCACCCAGACTGGTGGGGGGGTAGAGAAGGGGAATGGACTGGTCCCACATCCATGTGTGGTGGATAAAAATTCAGGAGGGATATCTCCTGAATTCAGGAGTGAGGAGTCCCAGCCCCACACCAGACCCTACAGCCCAGGGTTCCAGTGTCAGGAAGATAAGTGCCTATAACTTCTGGCAGCAAAAACCAGCAGGGACTCAGTTGATGGAAGAAACTTCTAGAGTCCCAAGCAGTTCCTCTTAAAGAATCCAAATATGGACTTACTCAGGCTCACTCCCTCTGAGCTCCAGAACCAGGGTAGCAGCTTAAAAAGCACCACGGGCATACAGGGAGAGACTGAAGTGTCTGACATCCAACTAAGAGCTAGGGGACAGCTTTCTCCCAGACAGAAAGGCAGGCAGAGGCCATTTCCCTTTCTGAACCCTCCTGCCACAGAGCCACAGAGCTGGCAGGAGGGTGCTGTGTCCGAGACTTCATCAACCTGGCTAACACTGTTTGCCCCACCCAACTATGGGCCCACCCAAGCTGTTAACAGTGACTTTTCCATATGAATGGCTTGGCTTGGCTCATGCTTCACAACTTCCTAGATCCTCCCAAATAAGCAACAGCCTGCCTTAGTGAGCCCCCAGTACCTGTACCTCTTGCTAAATGGCCCCAGGCCCAGCACTACAGCAGCCAGCCTAGATTCACAGCTTGGCTTCACCTGGGAACCTCCAAACCCAGCACAAGTAGCAGCCATCTCAGATTGCTTTATAACTTATACGGGGTGGCCCCAGGCAGAACACAGGTGGGGGCTGACCTTGGTCTGCACCACCCAGGAAACCCCAGAGCCTGTACACCCAGTCAATAGCTACAGACCACGTCAGAGCACCACCACCCTGCCCTTGCATGGCTGATCCTCCGTGGAGGGTGGAGTTTTGTGGTCAGTGGTCACAGTCAGTCCTTGAAGCTGACTGGCCTGGGTAAATCCCTCCCATTGACTTTCCAACAGCAATCAAGGCTCAACTACAAGAAGAGAGTGTACTCAGCCCACAGGAAGGGTGCACCTCAAGTACCCAGCTCTAGTGATAGGGAAGGCTGTGCCACTGGACCTGACAGGATACCTACTACATTAGGCCATGCTACCAAGACAGGGAGCCATGGCAGCTCGACATAATACATAGAAACAAACACAGGGAAGCTGCCAAAATGTAGAGACAAAAAAAAAAAAATGGCCCACATGAAAAAACAGATCAAAACTCTAGAAAAAGAACTAAACAAAATGGAGATAATCTATCAGATGCAGAGCTCAAAACACTTGTTACAAGGATGGATGCTCAAGGAACTTAGTAAAGACCTCAACAGCATAAAAAAGATCCAGACAGAAATAAAGGATACACTAACTGAAATAAGGAACAATTTACAGGGAAACAACAGGTGAGTGGATGAAGCTGAGAATCAAATCAATGATTTGAAACATAAGGAAGCAAAAGGCAACCAATCAAAAAACAAGAAGAAAAGAGAATCCAAAAAGAACAAGGATAGTGTAAGCAGCCTCTGGGACAACTACAAACATTTCAACATGTACATCATAGGGGTGCTAGGAGGAAAAGAGAAAGAGCAAGAAATTGGAAATCTACCTGAAAAATAATTAAAGAAAATTTCTCTGATTTGGTGAAGGAAATAGGCATGCAAATCCAGGAAGCACAGAGATTCCCAAACAAGATGCATGCAGAGAGGCCCACTCCAAGGCACATAATAATTAAAATGCCAAAGGTTAAAGATAAAGAGAGAATCTTAAAAGCAGCAAGAGAAAAGTAGTTAGTTACCTACAGGGGAGTTCCCATACGAGTGTCAGCTGGTTTCTCAAAAGAAACTTTGCAGGCTAGAAGGGACTGACAAGAAATATTCAAAGCCATGGTAAGCAGGGCCCTACAGCCAAGATTGTTCTACCAGCAAAGATATTTAGAATCAAAGGGCAGTTAAAGAGCTTTCAAGACAAGAAAAAACTAAAGGAGTTCATCATCATCAAACCATTATTATATGAAATATTAAAGGGACTTATTTAAGAAAAAGAAGATCAAAACTATGAACAATAAAATGGTAATAAATACACATCTGTCAACAAATGAGTCTAAAAAACAAACTAAACAAACAAGAAGAACAGAGAATCATGAATATGGAGAGTGTTTTGATGGTTGCCAGATGGGAGTGGGGAGTGCAGGAATGAATGAAGAGGTGAGGGGGTTAAGAAGTACGGATAGGTAGTTACAGAATAGCCATGAGGATGTAAAATACAATAGAGGAAATGGAGTAGCCAAAGAACTTCTATGCATGACCCACAGACATGAACAATGGTGGGGGGATTGCCTGAGGCAGTGGGGGATGCTGGGTGGAAGAGGGGAATGGGGGAAAAATTGGGACAACTGTAATAGCACTTTCAATAAAATATAATAAAAATAAAATTTACAATAAGACTGTAAGAGAGGGGTTAGAAGATCACTTAAGGAATTAGGTCACAGAGATAGATATGCTTGCACTAGATAGCAACACTGGCATTTGAACCCTTGTCAGTTTAACAGCAAATAGCTCCTCTTCACTTGACACTGTGCTGTCTCCCATCTTTATGGCTGCCGTTTAAAGCTGTGCACTACTTATCAAAATCCTGCTTCCCACACCTCATCTTTGACTACTGCTACCTCCCTACCTGGGTGCTTATTTCTGAATACTGCATATTGTTCCCTAAATATATTATGAAAATATTCATTTTTGAGGACTCTAGAGAATAGTAGCACAGCTTAAGCAGACAATATTTTTTCATTTATTTTAACCCTACCTACCCTGTTAACCATATTTAAGAAAGAGTTCTTCATGAAAGCTGATCACACTGATCTCTTTTGTCCCCAAACTTCTAGAGCACTTGAGATGAAGAGTTATACAGACTGAGTTCCAGTGACAGAAACTACTCCCTAATATCCATTCTTTTGTT